>JBCEZV010196727.1:0-14194 GCA_039654365.1 Cataglyphis livida
TATATATATATATATGCGTGTGTGTGTATGTGTGTGTGTTTGTGTGTGTGTGGCCAAATATTTATATTTTAATATTTTTTTTAGCGTATCAATGAAGCGGTCAGAAGAGCTTTAAATAAAGAAAAAAAAATAAATAAGCGGTGTTATCTGCCCGCACCACCCGGATATGTGCCCACATCATCCGCACCAGTTGGATACGTACCCACATCGTCCGCACCACCCGGATATGTGCCCGAATCGTTCGCACCACCCGGATATGTGTCCGCATTATCCGGATTTGTGCCCGCATCGTCCGTACCACCCGAATATGTGCCCGCGTCTGCACAATCTGGACACATAAATTTTTTTTAATTTTATATTACGTTTTAATTTTGTTTTTTAATTTAATTTAATTTTTTTTAATTTTAATTTTTTTTTAAATTTTGTTTTATTTTAATTTAATTTTAATTTAATTTATTTTTATTTTATTTATTTTTATTTTATTTTAATTTAATTTTAAATTTAATTTTAATTTAATTTAATTTAATTTTTTTTTAATTTTTTAAATTTAATTTGATTTTTTCTTTTATTGTAATTTAGTTTTATTATTATTATGTAATTTAATTTGGTTTTTAGCATTAGTATTATTAGTATATTATTAGTATATTAGTATATATATTAGTACATTAGTATTTATTATATTATAGTTATAATATTAGTATAGTTGTCATTTTTAGTATATAGTTTTAGTTTTTATTAATACACACGCACCCGCACACAAACACACATATACACACACACATATTATATTTATAAACACAATAAAAGTTTTTTTTTAAATATATATATAATTTTTTTAAAATTTTTGTCTGTCTATCTGTCTGTCTCTTTCTCTCTCTCTCTCTCTCTCTCTCTCTTTGATCGAGATTGTCATTCCATCTCGAACTCAGCATGGAGATGCCGCGCGACTGCTTCGTCGCCGCGCGCGCGGTGCGAGGCGGCGTTTTTGCGATCGGTCGAAAACGCGCAGCATAAACAAACACCGCCTTTCTCGAAGGATCCAAATTGAAATTGTGACAAACAAGTCACGTAAAAACGGTCGGCGGAAATGAGCAAATTTTGGAAACCTTTTGGATCCTTCGAGAAGACTCAATAAAAGTGAGCCGACTGCCGGGCCCCGCGCAGTCCACTGAGAGCAATCAACGTGTGCACACTATCCCAGCGATAAGAGAATTTCGGTCTCGCGAGTAATAACGATATCTCAGTGCCGTTGTGTGACCACCGGAGTTACTCCGAGACATACGATCGCTGTTCATTCGCCGCGTGCGAATTACGATCACCGTCGTGTGACACTCTTGATTTGTCTTGTGATCAGAAAATACATAATGTGCATCGTGCAAAACATAATCGCATTGCGATACTCGCGTTGCGATACTTGCGAGTGCATCTGTCCGGTGTCCGCCTCACTTCGCGCTTGATTTTCCACGGCCAGCTCACTCGCGCGTTCACATAACTTTCGCGCACAATCTCGCTCTCTCTCTCTTTTTCTCTTTCTTTGCTTGTATTGATTTATTCCCATTATTATATTCTTTTATTTGTTTGATTTTTATTCTTTTTATTTTTTTTTCTACTTGATAAATTAATTCATTTTTATTCATTATTCATTATTTATCTTTTATACTTTATAGAGCTTAAATGAAATATTGTGTATTTTATAAATAAAAAAAGTATTATATATATGTGTATGTTCTGTATACACATTTATTAATAAAAAAAATAACTATTGTACATCTCATTTATGTTATATAAAATAAAAATACATAAATTGATTTATTTATTTATTTTTGTGTAGAAAGATAATAATAAAATACAATAGAATAATAAATATTGAATAAATATATAATAATGAGAATGAAAGGATAATAAAAGAACAAAAGGAGAGAGAAAGAGAGAGAGAAGCGCAATTGAACGTATAAGTGAATATGCAAGGAGCATAAAACGATACGTAGTACATAGTGAGGGAGCGATTAGAAAGAGACAGAGTGATTGAAGAAGATGATTGAAAGAAAAAAGATAGAGAAACTGTAATAATGCCAATGTATGCGTACTCTGCATACATGTATATTGCTCTATACACATGAAAGAGACGAAGATAGTACGATTAGGTCTGTCTTTGTATATATAATATATACAAAAACACACACACATACATATAATACTTTTTTTATTAAAAAAATACACAATATTTTATTTATGCTCTATAAAATAAAGATGAATAATTAATTTATTATCATGTAGAAAAATAAAAAGAAAAAGAATAAAAATCAAAGAAATAAAAGAATATAATAATGAGAATAAATGAATACAATAAAGAACAAGCAGAGAAAGAGAGAGAGAGAGAGAGAGAGAGAGAGAGAGAAACGCAAGTGAACGTATAAGTAAATATGCGAGAAGCTTGAAATGATACATAGTGATCGAGCGATTAAAAAGAGACAAAGTGTATGATTGAAAAAGAAAGATAAAGAAACTGCAATAATGTTAACGTATACGTACTCTGCATACATGTATTTTGCTCTACACGCATGAAAGAGACGAAGATAGTACGAATATATCTGTCTTTGTCATGAAAGATTGCAGCTCTGTCTATCGCGACATCACGCAATTAATCTACTGCTCTGTTTTACTCTTGAGCCTCGATCTCGCACACACACACATGCACGAAAATTTTAGATTGCATTATCTTTTTTACAAAGCTTCTAAACTCATTTCTCAAAGTTCACTGATATTCTTTGATAAAATGCCAAGTCGAATTGTTACTGATTAGGCACGTGCAGATTACAAATTTTTTGTATTAAATAAATGTTGACGGCAGAAGCCGATAACTGAACTGTAATTTTGTAATTTTTTTTTATTTTTTATATGAAATCATATATACCTGAGTACGTTATTATATATACTTTAATTATGAAAAAGGATTTATCGATATTTATAATAAACAAAAAGATTATGCACATTAACTTAATATTCACATTTTGATCGGTAAAACAGACCTTATGGATCCCCTTAAAGACTTGCAAGAGGAAGAATTTATCGTCAAACGCGTGATAAGAAATAAAGGACGCAGTAATAATAAGCAATTACTTGTTAACTGGCTAGGATATTCAAATTCGACTCTTGGATACCCGCTTCAATCTCAAAATCTTTGAATCAGAAATGAGGAAAGAGGGATTTTACATGATTCTCTCTAGTAATAGTAGCATGCGTTTTTTTCCGGAAAATAAAACCACATGCTTTATCATAGAATTATCTCAGCATATAGATTTACACAGTCGTTGGGAAGTAGCACTTACAGAGATTCAGTTTCCGACTAGTTTTCTTCATATACGATCTGGTGAGGGAATAATAAAATTTATCGATTTTGAAGAATTCACGTTAGAATCCTCAAAAAAGAAAATTGAGGTTGTAAAAACTGAAATATCGCCTAGTATTTATTCAAATATACACGATCTTATAGAAACTATGAGTTTCTTAGCTAATTCCGTAGGGTCACATATCGTTTGGCAATTTGCTACTACTCTCGGTCGTAAAATTACTATGAAAATTTCCTGCGAAATGTAATATGATTCATTATATAAATTTTACCGACAAACTTTGTCGAATACTCAGATTTGATACGCACAATAAGCTCAATAATGTGAAACGTTTGCCGTTATGATTCTATAATGAAATCAGGTTTAATATGCTATTTAATATAGAGGATGAGGATGATATAATTGAAAATAATAGCGCAACAAGCGATGTTTTACCTTCGTGAATCTATAGCGAAAATTTTTTCATCTTTTTACGTATTTTCGATCGATCGTGCAATAATAGCCGACGTACTTGCTAGTTTATTACGCGGTATCCCCGACAAGCTCTTTGCTTAGCAGCTTAGCTGCAATCGATGTTGGAAATGATTACGCCTTAGCATCTACTCAGATAAAGCATTTCTCACAAGCTCAATACATCCCCCTGCGTCAATCGTATTTTCGCACAATCGAAATAGAGATCAACTAGGACAGAGTATATTTGAATTTGAAACGTTGACAGCGACATTACGAGAGTTCGCAATGGATTCACTACAAACTCGTCACTTCACTCTTGGACGATTCTCCGATAGAAATTCGTCATCTCGGGTCGCGGAGAAGATTATTTAAATCTCACGCACAGCATGTTGAGTCATCGCGTACGCGTAGAAACATTGGGCGATTCCGCAATATATACCGCAGGAATAAGCATTACCAAGACCTCAACCGCCACCATAGGCTCTGTAAATCATCTGCTTTATTCCATTTTCAATCAGATCGACGTGTATTTCAACCAAAGCTCTTATCACTGCCAAACACTTACGCCTACCGCGTGTACATTGAGGCATTGTTTATTCGAGGCAAATTATTCTTCACATGTAAAAACTTCCCATTGAACATCGTGTCTATAGGACGCGGATACACCCGGATCAATGGGCGAACCGGTAGAATCAAAAACACCAAATTCCGTGAGACACGCACAATACATTTGCGGCGGACAAGCGCTAGATCTTAAAGATCATCTCCATTGTGTTTTCAATCAAGACAAATTTTTAATTAACCGTGTAGAGACTCGTTCGTTCAAAAGATTCGTTCTGTCTTATGGATAGTAACGGTACGTAGACGAAAATTCATATACTGAATGCGAGTCTGCTAGTGAGAAGAGCAAAAATAAGCGCCGGATTATTGCTCGCATATGCAAGAATGCTGAGTACAGTCAAATCCGCTCACGAGGGTAGAGGTTAAAACATTCACCATCCATAGCGTTGTTGTGGCTGAATCGTTAGATAATATAATACTTGGATAACTTCCGAAAAGATTAATAATTGGTTTTGTTAATAATAAAGCATTTAACGGCGATAGAAAGTTTAATTTCAAAATTAACGCAATAAATTTTTTCTTGCTGTACGTCGATGACATGCAAATTCTTAGTAGACTGTTACAACCTGCTTTCTCGGCAGAAAAATCGCTTTATGTCAAAGTTTATCAAACGCTTTTCGCGGAAACAGATATTCATTTTTTGAACAAAGGAAATTCTATAAACAAAAATGATTATTCAAAGGGCTATACGCTATTCGCTTTTGATCTTACGCCCGACTTATTGATTAATTATGCATAACATTGAAATCTTGAGGATGGTAGTTTACGATTAGAAGTGCGATTTGAGAAGGTTCTCACCGAGACTATTAACTGTATTATTTACGCAGAGTTTGATAATATCATAGAAATTGACTCATCTCGTTAATTCATTGTCGATTTTGCCGGTTAGATTTCCATCGCTCTCTATAATGTAATACTTGAAAAATTTTCTCACAATTTTCCCCCACCACGACCGATCAAAACGCTAACATCAACGTGCAACATATCAAAAAACATGCAGTGCAGCAAAAAAGGATTTCAGTTTCATTCCAGACACGAATATTGCCGCTTCGCGAAGAGTTTAAAACCAGCTATCCAGAGCGCACCGGTTTTCGCATTATGGCTATAATCGTCGACATACAAGGTTTCCGCGATGCTCGCGCAAAATTTATTTAAGAAGTCGCCGTTTTCACCGTTGACGTTCTATTTGTCGGACATTGGATTATGATGCCCCCATATTCGTTTCGTGAATTATCAGAAAATGTAAGACGACAAAATAATTGGCTCACACGAAATTATCATGGTATTGAATGGTTCGACGGCGAAGCTAATCCGAAATATTTTACATCGCATCTATGCGAAATAACAAGACATGTACGATACATCTATGTCAGAGGAAGTGAAAAAGCAAGCTACTTGAGAAATTTATTCTCCAGAGATATATATAATTTGGAAGATATTTTCCCTGCATTTAAAAATTTAACGTCGAGAGGAGAGCGCGGACGATATTGTGATTTGATGATCACGGATTTCGAAAATTTGGAATCTTTCATTGTACATTACGCAACGCGAACAAATTTAAATATTGGATACTTGAACAAAATAATTTCGTCGACGGCATTAGGAACAACAGTACTTCAACTACTTATCGCACTCCAGATAAATGGGAAATATCCTATGACAAAAACGAACAAATCAGTAATGCAGATAATATTTCTTATATCCTAAATGAAAATATTAAAACGCTGTTAAATAGTAAAATAGAGAAAAAAGAAAATTTTGTGCGGCCGATTAAAGAAGAAAAAAATGAAGAAGAAGAAGAAGAAGAAAAATTTGAATTATCGACGTTGATGGATAAAAACAAAATCGAAACAACTACTATCTCCGTGCAAGCAAGCATTGAAGACTCGATGATACAAAACGATCAAAACGTGAAACCAAAAGAGGTAAATACTGAAGTTATTGAATATATAATACCACTCATGCGCTTGCCATAAAAAAATGAATTCTCACGAAATTTTACAAGCATTACGACACATCAATGTTAGACATGCGGAAGTTTATCCTGCCGATAGAGTCCCGAGGGTGTGGACACGGTCGACAACTATCGTCGTTAATACAGACGAGCACAATCGACCTGGAGAACATTGGATCGCTTTCTTCTTCGATGAGCATGGCACAGCCACCTACTTTGACAGCTACGGAGTACCACCCTTGCACCCAGGATTTTTTCTCCGACTCCGCCGAAACTCCATTATTCATCGCTGGAATACTCGACAATTACAAGGAATTTTTTCGCAAACACGCGGACATTATAGTTGCGTATTTTTATATTATATGTGCAATGGTTATGATCTCAATCGATTTCTTATTTTTTTACCTAAGATTGCGAACATAACGATCATTTAATTGTACGCTTATTTTGTAAAATTTTTCTTCACAAAAAAGAAACAAATAAAACATTGTATGCTATGCGTTGTCACGTTTAATAATGTAATTCGAATTGCAATGTTATAAAAAATATACTTGTGTAATATTTTAATTATATGTAAAATCATTATAAAAATAAATGTTTTATACTCAAATTATTTGATTTTTTCATCTTTTTTTTTCTCATTGATATGACATCATATACCTTCATCATGCTCAGGTACACGTGTATTTTTCAAGACGCCACTATTGTCACCACCCTGACATCACAAGGCGTCTACTTTTCTAATTCATTAAAGTTGCTGGTTCCCTACTTATGCTTCATACAATTCTAATTCATTAAAATTTTGGAGAATTCCTTCCAAAAATCAGAATACACTTTCGGAAAAAACTATAAAAAGAGAAGCCTTAGGATTTAGAGACAGTTTTCCTACAAGCTTTGCTACGAGTTTTAGTTGTCAGTGTTTTGATTGTCAGTGAATACATCGGCGTCTACTCTATCAGGATCTCGATTCACACAGCGAAAATTTACCGGAAGGACATTAAGTATAAAAGTAAGTGATTAATAATTAATTTTATTTGTTTTATACTTTGCTTTTATTTTAATAACATTTATTAATTAATATTTTTGTCTTTTTTGTGCAGTGAAAACTAGGTCAGGCAAAGTATATTATTAAACTCCGATCCCTCTCAAACGATGCTGCCGCAGGGAGAAAAAAAGCTATTCAGCCCATCAGCGAGCCCGATATCATCTTCATCAGCTACTACATTAAGAAAACGAACAATCGCTACAACGAACGGCTACCTACGCTGACTTTTCCTCGCCCTTGCTACTCACCTGTATATTTACAGGATGCGTCTTCACTATCATTCCCCTCTTCAAGCATCACCATAGTTCTGGAGGGTACACCTCCTCCTTTTCTCTGAATTTTTTTCACTCACATTTCTGACGAGGAATTATTAAATGTTTGAGAAGGCCGAACCATAAGAAAATTCATCACATGTTAGAAGCAAAATCCACTTGCACCATATAATATCTTTTTTGTAAATGTTATAAATATTTAAATATAATATATTTAAATGTAAATAATTTGTACAAAACATTGTATTTCTGCTGCAGCATAAATAAAAATTTTATTAATTTTAAGTAACTGAAAACATTTAATTTTTTCCTTTTCTCTCCTTCTTCTTTCCTTCCTAACCTCTGTGACATCATAGCTCTTTAAATCTCCGGTGGTCTATTGTCTTCAACGATGACGTCACTATGCACGATGACGTCTATTTGCGTTGCATGCCTCGACCGACGGGCAGTCGTGTCCGAACATGAACGTTTCGTATTTCGTCCGTATACCTTGATATTAGATAATTCCACACTAGCCGATTTTTCTTTTTTTCAGCAAGAAGGGTAGAAAAGAATGGGCGACACGCGTGTTGCAGCACAAGTAAGGGCGTAAGGCCTTTTCGTAAGGGCGATCGAAGGGGAGAGATGCCGTATGTCGCACTATATCTTTCGATTTTCCACAAGGGGGAAGAGAAGGCAAATGCAATGGGACAACTCTGCTATCTTCGACGCTATTTTACCGAGTGTTGACACGTCGGATATCTTGTCAACTTTCTCTCTCGTACTATTTTCTCTCTCGTTTTTCCAGCTCGTCGGAACCAATCAAGCAACCAGCTACTATAGGGAACCAATCGGAGCGCTCGGTCCCTGGGCCAGAGAGATCTACTCCTCTCTTAAATACCTCATCTAACTCTCACTCTTGCAAAATTTCAGTTAGCCCACCTTACTAGGATCCGGACCAGAAAAGCAAAGGACCCAGTTCAAACCCGAGTATTTCCATTCGCCCGGTAAAAAGTAAAAAATTAAAAAAAATTAAAAAATTAAGAAATTGCCTCGTGGACATCCACGAGTCCCCACTCTTAAAAAAAAAGAAATTAAAAAATTGTGGACGTCCACGAGTCGCCACTCTTTTTTCCTCAGGTACCTGCGCAGAGGGACAAGGAGCCCGTCCTCACAGCGGGAAGGGCTGGCGCCAAGGGGGAGAAGGGAGGACATTCCTGTCTCACCATAGTAGCCCCTATACTACTTACTTATGTGTTTTTGTATATACATTTATTGTATTTAACTATAATAAAATAAAAAAAGAAAATAACTTGTATTGTATACCTCATTTGTGTTGCATAAAATAAAAATACATAAATTGATTTATTTATTTATTTTCAAAGAGACAGAGTGATTGAAAGAAAAAAGATAGAGAAACTGTAATAATGCCAGTGTACTCTGCATACATGTATTTTACTCTACACACATGAAAGAGACGAAGATGATACGATTATGTCTGCCTTTGTCAAATTGCAGCTCTGTCTATCGCGACGTCACACAACAAATCTACTACTCTTCAGCTTCGATCTCGCACACACACATATGTACAAAAATTTTAGATTGCATTATCCTTTTTACAAAGCTTCTAAACTCATTTCTCTAAGTTCACAGATACTCTTTGATGAAATACCGAGTGCGTGATTTACTAATTAGGCATGTGTAGACTACAAATCTTTTATATTAAATAAATGTTAACAGCAGAAGCCAACAAAACTGTTATTTTTTAATTTTTTTTTACTTTTTATATGAAATTATATCTAACGCATTCCGTTATTATGTATACTAATTATTAAAAAGGATTTATCGATATGTATAATAAACAAAAAGATTAAGCCCTGTTTAATTTAAAATTCATGTTTTGATCGGTAAAACAGACTTGACGGATCCTCTTAAAGACTCTAGTATATATGAACGAGTGTAGTGCAATGCAGTTATAATTGCGTTGTATAAAAATGTTTCTTGTATAAATTTTATTAACAATTGTTATCAATCAAGTTTGAAATTATTAGATGATTCATTTCGCATAGAATAAAATGTACCAAAAGCCGACTAATCAAATTAATATAAAATAGCAAAACAAATTCATGCAATATAAATTAAATTAAATAAGGTTAAAAAGTTAAAAAGTCATAATATATTGTTATATTATTATTAAAAATATTATTCTTAGAATATTATATTGAATATAGTTATATTTTTATTATATTTAAGATAATTTTTTTATTCTTTAATTTAAAAATTTCTAAAAAAGTACGAGCTATCTGTAATTTTCTTATTTATATAATTAATAATAAAACTACATGAATAACAACAATTATTCATCAAAAAATTTAGAAATATAGGTTGTAAATAATAATGTATATTTTTGATACACCAATTTGTAATTATCCGTTACTTTTAGATTAAGAGTAGATAAAAAATTTAAAGAATCTAGATATCTATAATAAGCAAAAAAATTGTAATTAATGAAAAAAGAATGATATTTGATAAAAGGAAAGAATGATATTCCTAAAAAAATTAAAATTACGGTAAAAAAGGCGCCAAGTACACGCGCTATGTGAAAAAATATTATATTTAAATCAAAACATTTTTAATAAAAATATTTGTGTATAAAATAATTATTTAAATTTCCTACAAAAAATAATAATATCAGAAAAATACGCCAAAAGTATAAAAATTTATGCTATAAAATTTATTTTTTTTTATTATTATTTAAATAACAATTTAATCAAATTGTATAAAATAGTTATTTAAATTTAAATTTTCTAAAAAAATAATAATATTGAAAAGTTATGCTAACTGAATAAAAATTTGTTGTATAATATTTTTATTTTATTATTTCCAATATTAAGAAAAATTATATGATAAATTGCATTATAATAAAAGTAGTAGTATAACTAAAATATAGTTATTTTGTAAATATCTAAATGCACAATACAGAAACATCTAAGGTTTTGGAATATAATTATTGAAGGAAAATTTCTTATAAACTCTACGTCGCATAAGACAAACTTACATCAAAGCAAAGTATAAAGACTTGGCGTGCCCAAGTCGTATTAAAACATGTTGTTTCAAATTTATTTGTGTTGTACATCTCATTTTATATGAAAATTAATTAAATTGCATCAATCATAAAATAAAAATATTAGTATATTAAATATTTATATATTATATTAAATTTTATTGAGTTTTATATAAGTAGCATAGATACAAATCTACTAAAATTTCAATTATATATATTATATACATACATTTATATATATATTATATACATACATTTATATATATTATATACATACATTTGTATATATTATATACATACTCCACTCCATTACGCAGAAGCAAGCGGGGCCACTGCGTATTACCTCGTACCAAGAACCATTATGAGGTACGAATATGAGTAATGATGTGATGAGTGCGTTGGCGATTCAACTAACAATTGGCGGTGCCTGGGGTATGCGCCTGGCAGTGTGAAATGGGTAACCGGCCATGAAAATATAGGAAACTACGTATCCCATGGAAAATCAACTACAGGAATGAATCTATGGAACAGCCAAAAGATAGGCACATGGAACGTTCGAGGATTGCGGGAGGCCGGATAGCTTGCATTTGTGGAAAGAGAAGCAACCTCTTACCCTATAGTAGAACTATTAGAGGCCCACTGGGCCGTTTTACGTTTAGCAATGGCAACATAATCTATTTCTCCGGCCATGAAAATATGTTGAGGAATGGTGTCACGGTAATGGTTAATAAACAGCACAGAAATACTGTCAAAAAATATTGAACAATCAGCGATCGCATTATAGGTAAGTTTTAAAGCTAAAACCCGTGAATATAAATATAGTGCAAATATATGCGCCAACTAGCGAAGCGGATGATGCAGAAATAGAAACTTTTTAAGCGGAACTGGAGAATACATTGGGAGATCTGCCAAACCAGGAAACAATCGGGAAACTATCATAATGGGAGACTTCAATGCAAAAATTCGAGAAACTATCGAGAATGATGATCTGCGCACCGTTGTTGACAGATATGATTTAGGAGAAAGAAACGAGAGAAGGGAACGTCTCCTAAATTTTTGCACAGACAACAACCTGTTCATAACTAATATAGGTTTCAAGCATCACTATAGACGTTTCTACACTTAGAGATCATCAGGAGAGAGGTATAGAAATCAGATTGAGTATATACTAATCAAGTTCCGCTGGAGATAAAAGATGTTAAAATTTATCCCGGGAAGGATTGTAACAGTGATCATCAGTTTCTGGCAGCCAAACTTAGGCTGAAACTGTGGCTGGTGACAGAGATATACGCAATCTAAATGGCATCTAAAACATAATACTGTATTTCAAACCACAGCAAAACAAGAACTGGAGAAACTTAAAGAACATCAGGAGGATCATTTGGCGAATGACCTGTGAATGAAGGCGAAGGCCGCTCTCCATGATGCGGCTAGACAGATGAAGGACATAAGAGAAGAACGCAGGAAAATATGGATTATTGATTATATTTAGATCAAGATACAAGAACGCAAAGACCTTAAATTAAGGGGGTTAAGTAATCAAAGCGAGGTAGATAAATACAGAGACCTAAATGTAGACATCAAAAAATCGTGTAGAGAAGACAAAAATATTTAAATGAGATGTGTCAGAAAATTTAACACAAATATAAAAATGAAACTCGTGACATGTTTAAAGAATTAAGCAGCTATCTCGTGCTTTTGTGCAAAAATATATTGATATAAAGACAGAGGACGGAGTCTTATTAACAAAGGAAGAAGACGTTCTGAAGCATTGAAAGATACTGTGAGCAACTAATGGACACGAAGGAACACAGGAAGAACATCATGCAGTACATACAACTCTGCACGTAGATAATAAGCTCAAGATAATGAAAGAGAAAATTGTGACGGCAATAAAAAAACAAAGATGTTACAAATCAACAGAAATCAATGATGTAACAATCGAAATGATAATGGCCACAGAGGAAATAGAAATTGAGATTGTCCTCAAAATATGTCAGAAAATATGGAATACATGTATCTGGAATACATGTATCTGGCCTGAGGACTGGACAACGTCTGTATATATCCCTCTGCACAAGAAAGAGCCAAAGGATATCTGCGAGAACTACCGTACTATTGCTTTGCTATCACACCCGAGTAAAGTCATGCTACAAATTCTCGAACGCCTAAAGCCATACCTTTCACCAGAAATTCCTTAAGAACAAGCAGGTTTTGTCCCGGGTCGCGGAACGCGTGAACAGATTTTGAATGTTCGACAGATAATTGAAAAGAAATCAAGAGAATATAACATCACAACGTACATTTGCTTTATAGACTACAGCAAAACCATTGACTGCGTTCGATGGGAAAAGATGTGGCAGTTCCTGTTTGAAATAGGAACTCCATCACACCTCATTACTTTAATAATGAATCTTTATGAGAATAACACCGCACGAATAAAGATGGACAGACAACTGATAGAATGCTTTCATGTTGGCAAAAGTGTGAGAGTTGTATCCTCAGCCCCATACTTTTTAACATCTATGGTGAATATATCATGAGAAAAGCAACCGAGGAGACGGTGGCATATCAATAGGTGGCAAGAAAATCAGCAATCTGAGGTATGCTGACAACACCACTCTCTTTGTCTATTCGGAAGAGGAGCTGACAATACTCCTGCAAAGAATCAAGCAAGCAATCTTGAAGCTGGCCTAGGAATAAACAGAAGCAAAACCAAAATAACGATTGTGGACAGGCGCAATAATAATCGTATAGAATTTAAACAAATAAACAATATAGATGTTGTTCAAAGATTTTTGTATCTCGGATCACTGGTCACAAATACTGGTGGATGTAGCGAAGAAATTAGAAGAAGAATAGCTATTGCTAAAAATGCTATGGCAAATCTAACAAAAATTTGAAGGAGCCACGTTATTACAACCTCAACCAAAATGAGACTTGTAAGGAGTCTCGACTTTCCGGTTTTCTTATACGGAGCGGAATGTTGGGCACTAAAGAAGACTGACAAACGTGCCATAGATACTTTCGATGCATTGGGAGAAGGATGCTACGTATAACGTGGGTCTCCAAAAGAATGAATCAGTCCGTCCTGGATCAACTACGCATAAAAAAATAACTACGATGTTTTGTTTCAGAAAAAATTACAACCTTTTTCGGGCACATAATCCGCAAAAACGATTTTGAAAAGCTGAGAATTCAGCGTAAGGTCGAAGGTTCCAGTAGCCGAGGAAGGTCACCGACCAGATACACTGATCACATTGTCAATATAACAGGCCTGTCCTTTGATCGGTGTATTAGAATGGCCGCAGATCGAGAAGAATGGAGAGAGATATCATGCAAAGCTTCGTGATGTCACGATACCCAAAATGAATAAATGATTAAGGGGATCCATAAGGTCTGTTTTACCGATCAAAACGCGAATATTAAGTTAAAGTGCATAATCTTTTTGTTTAT
>JBCEZV010197892.1:0-13780 GCA_039654365.1 Cataglyphis livida
CAATTTACTCGTTCGATCTTTGTGTAACAAAACAATTTATTCAGAACTTATAACAGTTATAATACAAACGAGATAGCGAAGCGCGGACAGCGTGAAGATGCATGCATTGGCGTAGCCGTGTTAAACCATTCGTCGTGTCACGGCGCACATGCATTAAGGTTCGTTAAAGGGGCTTACTAAGCTAACGCGGTATGTACAAAATCGGTCGGTCTGGCGGGATGTACCCACTCTGTATAATCGGTCGGTCCGGCGGTTTTGCTTTACCCGGTACATCGGTTTGCAAGTGCTTAAACTAACGCCACTCCAGCAACCGGAAAGCCCGGCCTAACCACGAGAAGCCCGTGGCCTGATTGAGCGTGGGTATTGGGTCCGCCGTCCCAGAAATCGGGAAGCCCGGCCTAACCACGAGTAGCCCGTGGCCTGGTGTCTGCGGAGTGTTAGTTTCGGATCTTGGTTCTGACAGAATTCAGGATTAGGAACTGGTAACGGTACGCTCGCCGAACCGCCTTATATACCCGGCACGGCTCTCCCACTCACGGGATTCGGCGCGTGGTAGGATGGTCCCCTTGGTGGGGTTCGCGCCATAGATGCAAGCGTTTAGGGGCGCCATGCCTCATTTTGTGCGGATGGTCTGCCCGCGAGGCTGTAACGGTATCGTTACAACATTTATAAATAATATGTAACTACATATATACATATATCGCGACAACATATCTCGAATCGCATATTTTCTAAAAAAATTATTTATTTATTTAATTAAATAAGAATTAAAGTAATAAAAAATTAAATTATAAATTATTGTTTAGTTGCGCTTTTTGTGGACAATTATTTTTTTAACAACATATAAAGTAAAATACATTTTATTCGCAATGCTATATATTATATATCATTTGATTTTTCATAGATCTAAATATAATTTGAATTAAGAACATACTATAAAATGATCGCGAAATCGGATAATTATTATAACGATGAGCTCTGTGATTAATCATTTAATATATATCATTTAATATATAATTGATCTAGGATGGGAGAAAATAAGAGATAGGTTACCAAAAGATTATGGAGGATGCAGGCCGCGAAGAAGAGAAAGAGAAAAGGAAGAGCAAAGAGAGGTACAATCATGAGAGTTAAGAATTGAGGGAAAAATTAGAAGAGGATACAGAAGAGAAGGAAAGAATCATGGTTGATGGAATAAAATGGAGGAAAGAATGGTGGAAGTATGGAAGGTAATAGAAGTATATATAACAAAGACCTGAAGCAGAAGAGATAAGTGACTGGATGAAAGAAAGAGAAGAGGATATAAGGACTATAATTGGAGGGAATTTTAATGCGAGAACGAGATAGGAGGGAGGAAGCACAGAATTGCTGGAGTGGGAAGGAGAGAAAGAGGGGAGAGAATCAAGAGATAATAAAATAAACGCAGATGGGAAAGAATTACTAGAACATATTGGAGAGAGAGGTTGGATTATTTTAAATAATGGGGGGCGGGTGAAGGGAGATGAGAGGAAGAATGGGCGTACTCTGGGGGAAGAGGAGAATCAGTAATTGACTACGTGTTAGTAAGAGAAGAATCGTAAAAGAAGATGGTAAGGATAATAGTGGAGGAGAATATAGATTCAGATCACTATCCATTGTATGGCTGAAAGGAGAAACTGTAGAGAGAGAGATAAAGAGGAAGGGAATATGAAAAGAAAATTAGATGTAAATGGAAGGAGGAAGAAAGATTTGAGGAGAGAATAGAAAAGATTAATGCGGAGATAAACGTTGAGCTAAAGGAGATAAGGAAGAGAATTAGGGATGCTTTAGGAGAGGAGGAGAAAATTGAGAGAGTAGAGAGAGAGGGAGAGAGAGCTGGTGAGATAGAGAATGCAGGGAGGCAAAAAGAGCAATAAAAAGGGAGCATGGAGAAGGGGAGAGAGTAAAACGGAAGCATATAGACAAAAGAGTATAAACATTTATGTGAGGAGAAGAGGAAGGAGAAGAAGGAGAGATGGCAAAGGAAGATAAAAGAGAACGGAAGGGCAAATATGGGGGATAATGAATAGAGAAAGGAAAAAGTGGAAAAGAATTAATAAAGGAATAAAGATGGAGAAATGGGATGAGTATTCCAAGAATCTGTTGGAAGGCGTGGGAAGGAAGATGATAATGGGAGAAAGAGATAGGAATGCACTAGATGAGGAGTCAAATCTGAAAAGAGAGGAAATTAGAAGAGTGGTGAAGGCGAGGGACGAAAAGGCGATAATGATAAACAGAATTCCTAGCGAAGTTTGGAAATACGAAGAAGGAGAGATAACAGATTGGGTAAATTCTGCAACAGGGTATGGAGAAGAGAAGATTGGCCGGAGGATTGGAAAAAAAGAGTAATAGTGCCGGTGAAAAAAAAGGGGGAGAGGAGATAGTAAAGAGGTATAGAGGAGTGACGCTAAAGCCGATACTATATAAGATACATGCAACGGTTCTGACAGAAAGATTAAAGGAAGAGATTGAAAATAAAGATTTGCTGCCACCATTCCAAGTAGGTTTCAGGAAAGGAAAGGAGACGGACATTTATATGCTAAATTTCTTAGTGAATAGGCAGTTAGAGAAAAAAGAAGGAGGGCTGGTGGCAATATTTGTGGACCTGAAGGCTGTTTTCGATTTAGTGAGTAGAGAGGTTGTATTGGATGCGATGAGAACAAGAGGAGTGAGGGAGAGTTTAATGGAGAGAGTGGGAGAGATTTGGAGAGAATCAAAATGTAAAGTGAGGGTTGGAGAGGAAGTGGAGGAAAGTTTTTGGACAGCAAAAGGAGTGAGGCAGGAGTTTCCCTTGCTGTTCAACTTAGTGTTGGCGGATCTTGAAGAGGAGATGGGAAAAGTGAAATGGGGAGAGGCGAAATTAGGAGAGGGAAAGATATTCACGCTGTCATACGCGGACGATATAACGCTGGTAGCGGAAGACGAAGGAAGAACATGTTGGATAGACTAGAAAGGTATGGATAAGAAGAAGTTGGAAGTAAATACGGAGAAGACAAAAGTAATGAAGGTTAGGAAGGGAGGTGGTAAGGAATAATATGAGTGTTCTAGCGCAGGTCCTCTGAGGAGGGTGTTCGAGAGGAAGCCGCGCGAAAAACTTGTTGGCGCGGGGTTATGACGTCGCGCGGGCAGGAGACGCTTATCGCGGGCAAGAGACGTTTATCGCGGAAGCGGACATATTTCAAAGACCAGTGTTGATGTCCGGCTGTTACATTTATTGTAAACAAATAGTATTTATTAAGCGTTCGGTATAAAGGGAATTTTTTTCTAAATAGAGCCGAAGAGACGCTTATCGGTTTAAACCGGTGCATATATACAAAAGCGAGCGTCGATGTCCGGCTACTTTATAAACATTATAAACAAATAGCGTAACAAAGTCTCGTCGTATGTCTTTTGACGTACACGAGAGTCGAGGTCTTGTCATCCTCTTCTGTACCAAGCACAGCCAATGTAATCAAACGTTTAGCCATGCTGTACGGCACGTTTCCGTCTTCCCATCGTAGTCCGTGATTCGCAATCAGCCAGGAAGCACATGATTTGTCGAATTTTGTGAAAATATTCCATGATATGGGGTATGTAAAAATATAATGCGCCAGAATGGTCCCATTTCTCAGCACCACCATTTCCTTTACGACAAATTTCATCCCGATGAGGAATCCTTGCAAGGGCATGAACGTTGGTTCGGACATAACGTTTTTCATATCAGCATTTCATGAAGAAAACTGCGATTGATCCTGATGCATTATAGGTTTTATATCGTCTCATCCCACACTTAGATAATTTTGCGCACTAGATTGGTCGAGGGGTTGAATTACGCGATCATATATAATGAGACAGTATGCAGTGGTATTCATCGGCACGTTTTCCTTACACTCGAATTCTAATTTCACATCCACGGTTGCGCTCTTGACAGATTCATTTTGTCGAGAGCAATCGATAATCACGAACGGACCGTTTTGTAGAAACTGCGTGACGGCTAAGACTCGGCTCCAGATACTCGTATCCGTAATAATTCTTGCAGAAACGCTGGTACGTGTTGTATAGAATCGACCATTTGTTTTTATCGAAATCCAAATGCATATCGTCGTACGGATAACATTCCGATACAGATAAAGTTTCATGTTGTTTAATTTGTAGTCGTCGAATCGATTCACATCCTCGGACATGATATTCTTCCGACCTGTCTGTAGAGTGAAGACAACATATCGCGGCTTCTCCAACTGAGTCGCGGTCTTAATGGCCCATTAATGTTTGATTGTACGCTGCTGTTACGTCCAGATTTTTTAAAGTTAGAGCTAGCGAGAGGGCGTAATCTAACTCTGCTAGACAAACGCTAGATAACGAGTGTCTCGGAGACGAACAAATTGACCAGGGCCTGAGACAGATCAACGACCGGAAGGGTCGCTTTTACTCTGTCAGTAGGCCGTTCGTTCGATGGTCCCCTTTTCAGTAAAGGAATTAAATCCTTATTACCCAGGACGGGATCTTGTGCGATCTCGGGATATGAGATAGAGAACGGGTTATACAAGAAAAAGAAAATTATTTATAATTTTAAAGAAATCAACTTTTCACATTTATTTAATAAAAGAATTAAGAGGAAAAAAAACAAAATTATATGGACTATCTAGGTTAACATCATTACTTAGTTTATTACTTATTAATTATTTCTTATTTATATATTTTTTGAGTGCGTTTTATGAAATTTTCTCTATGACGCATGTAGAAGGGGGAAATTGTTTCCAAAGGACCTCGATAGGGACGGCGACAGGATATTTACACCCCGGGAAGAAACCACGGAACGCTGTCAGGTAGGGCCTCCGTTAATGCGGTCCGCAACTCTTTGAGGTCTACCGGGCCTGGCCCTATGCAGACGACTCCGTCGGGAAGTGGGTTGTAGATCGGGGGAAACTGGCCTAATATCCAGAGATGGAACTGGTTCTCGGCTCTCAAACTTTTGTTGGTTGGATTGCGGTTCCGGTTCGGATCGAGATGTGTCCTCAATCTCTGAGGATACTTGCTCTGGATTGAATCGGGAAGCCGGGGAGAGAGGTGATTCACCTTCGTAGTTGATATCCCGTGGTTCTTCGAGGGAGTCTTTTTGGTTAAGGGGGCGATGGGGAGAAGAATAGGGGGAGTCGCTTAAAATGATAATAGAGGAGGTGGGCGACTCTGATCTTAAGCGAGTAGGGAAAGAAAGGAGAAGAAGTAGCAGAAATCGGAGAGTGAGGAGTGTCAGCTGTAGATGTATTAACGTTAATGTTAACATTAGTGCCGTTCGTGATGTTAATTTCGTGATTCCGCCTGAGCCCGAGCCAATTTCTTCCTAAGCCGTCTATTCCGACGGTTACGCGCGCGTTTTACTGACTCACAGGAGGATCGCTTTCGGGTTACTCCTTCCACTGAGGGAGGATATAATAGTAATAATAAAAAAAACGGTTTGGCGATATAAGGAAATCCGAAATAATTCTTGGAATTTGTTTAAAAAAGAGAAAATAATTTTAGTCTTGCATAATATTATTCACTATTTTAATCGTTAGATTTTAGAATAAATATTCGATCTTATATTTTTCCTGAAAGATTTTTATTCGATGTAATGTATATTAATTTATTATATATGTATTTGGGTTTTATATAAATAATTACGTGAATTAGAACTTGCAAAGAGATTAAATTAAATTGGGGATCGCACTTGGGGAATGCGAACGACCCTTGGTGACTGATAGAGAGAGAGAGGGAATATAGTTTCGGAAGTATGGGAAGTAGAAGAGAAATATAGTAATAATTTAATTTTGATAATAATTCTAAATTGTTAATAATTATAATATTTCAAAACCATTCGGTAAAAATTTAGTTAGATTGTTAAACCCAAGAATTACTTTGGACTAATTAATCGAAGAATTTAAGCACTTACTACTTATCGAGTGCGATGATATTTGATCTATAAAATGTGGTTTGGTAGGCTTTGGCCCACGAGCTCATTGGATGGAGAGTGATTTACTCAGCACTATAAAATTCTTAATTCTTTCGGATAGTTCTTGCAGCGCAAAGTCTTTATAAAAACACAAGATGCACTATAATAAAATTTTAATCAAGTATAACTCGGAATACACTGTGAGATGCAGTAAAGAGAAGAATCACTATAAAGTTCTTAGTTCTTTCGGATAGTTCTTGCGGCGCAAAGTCTTTATAAAAACACAAGATGCACTATGATAAAATTTTAATCAAGTATAACTCGGAACATACTATTAAATGCAGTCAAGAGACGGGTAACCCTTAATGAAGAAAAGAACGTCAGAGAGTGTGTTGCGTTGTTTTGTCCGGCATTTATTAAGCCCTTTTGCTCTTCCTCTCCATTGGTTTGTTAATCTTTTTTAACAAATAGTTTTTTCTAATCACGTCCTCCGATTTTTTCTAGGGCATTTCTTTGAGTTTTTAAATCATAGATATTGGTGAAGATGCTGAGTTTTGATCAATGGAGAGTAGTTGCTATCGAGTAAAGGTGAGGTTTTCATTTTACGGATTGAGTCATGCCCAGTTCGTCATAATCACCTAAATTGACATTTTACTTGAAATTTATGATAAGCAGATAGCCTAAGAGGGTGGTCTGGCAACTGAGCACGCGGCGTCAAATGTTGCGAGTCTCAACTCCGGATCATCACTGGATCATTGTGCTCTGTTTATTTTTTAGTTTAAAATTCTTAGGTCTGACATCCGAACTTGAGCTCGATTATCTCGCTCTCTGTCATGGTTTAAAATTTCTAGTGCTTGACTATCTGTTATTTTTGTTTGAAAATTCTCGAGCCTTCAGAGTGAGTTGTAACGTTTAAATTTATTGATTTGTTTTTATACTTGACTTTCGACAGCGAGATTACACAGTCTCGCTTCCCAGACTTCGCCTATTTATTCTTTCTATCAGACGTAGACTATTTCTTAGAATGTAAATTTATGTCACTAACGAATCTTATGTCACTAATGAATTTTCGATGAAAAAAAAACAATCATGCAGTCTGCTGGACGTAATAATTTATATATTAGTAAAAAAAAAATATTTGTGAAGTCTATCGGACGTAACACTGTAATAGTGGAAACTCGTACAGATCCCACGAGCAAAAACCCATGTTAAGGTATCGTCCGCCTTCCAAAGCGTGCAGCATTGATCTCGTTTAATATCACGTGTGGCATTCATTATTGTATCTTGTATATGTTGATCACAGGCTCCAGTGCCAAATTTCCAATCAGACAATTGTTGTTGTGCGATCGTATTAAAATCAATTCGTGACGAGCATTAATCACCACGCATCTATAATCCTCGCAAAATCCCAATAACATGTAGAGTGGTAAGCAAAAATTGAAATATGTTTTCGCATTAGTGTGCGCATCCCAGCCCGCGTTCCTCATAATTACGGTTCTATCGGATGATATCGTTACGTATAATTCTTGAGTGTGCTTGTTATTCCCACATTTCTATTACGATCAATCTCTACACCATCGAGTTCGTATCGAATCTCATCGAACATGAACGCCATACAATTGTTTCCTAGTGCCACATCAGACCCTTCGGCTGGTTTGTTTATTGTTAATTTTCCCTCGATGTATAGAAAACTCTCATAATGCAGCGTATACATATCCTATTGTTATATAGGTATTCGTATCTTATCGCTGTGCTCAAACATCGTGTTATCGTACGGATTGTACGTGTGAATCTCAGTTTTGACGATACGATTATCAAAGACCGGCTCGCCTCCGATGTGAAGGATATTGATCATGTTTTCTCAAATATTTCGTATCGCGAAGCTCAAAAATTGTAAAAATTTAACGTTCGTAGCGTTGAGCTTTATTCTCGTCTTTTTAGCGCAAAATCATTTTAATGATGATGATGATGATGATAATGGTGATGATGAGGATGATGATCGGATATCATCAATCGGTATCGTAAAGATATTATTATCTCTCGCCTGCTTCGAGTCGTTCAACACGAGCATCTTATGTGTCGCACGTTAATTTTGTTGCCATCGTAAGTGTAATCTGATGGTGATCTCTTCTCCTCGAAAATCGAGCAATCGTCCGTTTTAATCCGCGACTCGTATCGTTTGATTCGTAATGCTCCGCGTGATGATTGGCAAGTAAATGATCTGTTCCGGTGTCTCCGATATCTTATATCCTGGTGGCACACTCGGTGAAAATTCATGTATCATATGAACGCGTTTGTCATTACTGTACGCATCCGCAATCACGTTACACTCTATGCGGATAATGTTACATTGATGATATTAATCGGTACGTCCGATTGATGCCACTGTCTCGGCTGCAATATGCGGTTTGAGAATCCTAATAACGATCTGATGTTGTTGGGTTTACTAAAGTTTACTCTGAAAGCGCACTTGATCTTGCTATTCATCGTATTTTAATTAGCACAGAGTACTATCGGGTATTCTACAGCTTCGTCCTCGTCACCATTCGCTCGAATGATCTCCTCTCTCGACGGGATATCACGTTTATCGAAGCGATTACCGGAGCGAATTACACGTCGCGGGCGTTTCCGTAAAATTGCACGTTTCAAAAATTTATATATGGCATGTATCTTGTACGATTCCTCGGAAATCGCAATTTCCGTCATTCTTATCAAAATAAAATTTATTATTCGAGAAATTCATATTCGACATCGTATAAGTTTCAAAATTTTTTAGACTGAGCTTGTAGTCACCCTCGCTCAAATTCACGGCTGGATGGTAATGTGCCATGAGGACGCTACTCTTCCCGGTCAGCGTGAATGTCATAGACATGTCGGCAAAGCTGTTTAACGAATACTGAGTTTTAATGGCGCATCGTCAGGCTTTAAATTGGCATGCATCGATCGTTTGGAAAAACTGCAGACACAATTGTCCGCAAATGCTCTGATCGTAAGTTTGAAAGGATATGCGATTGTACTTGATCTTTGTCACGTTCGAAATATCGTACAAATTCAATCGGTGGTCGAAGATTACCAAAACTGTCGAAATATATAGCGCGATTCTCCCTCTTTGCGTAGGCTACCCAATGAGTACCAGGGCCCGCTCCAGATTTATGATACTGCTCTCGTTTCGACGTATATCACCGATCGAGTCATGCATGAAAACTCCTCTAAAGAATGGTATACGCACACGTTTTGCCAGTTGTTCTAATTGTATGTTCTTTGTCACACATATGCATATTTAACACCTCTTTGACGTTTTTTTTCTTCGTTACTACTCCCTGTCCACATTTGTACGGGCCAAGATACAATCCATCTCCATATTTGTATGGAGCGAGATAAAGTCTACCTTCCATCGCGCGATTGTGACGTTGCAGCTCCTTCAGCTGACGCCGCGCAGATTTGCTGTAGTTTACTGCCTTTGCCACACCAGCCGCTCCACCGATCAAGGATCCGAATGCGCCCAATATTGGTAGAATCGGCAATACACCATCTCGTTTCGCTGTTGAAAGTATACGTTTTTTTGTCGGCTTTTTCCTCATAGTCATCGTCCTCGTCTTTGTTTTCGTCTTTATACCCATACCCATACCGATTTTTGTCTTGGCTTTTATCGCTGCCAAAAGCTGTGGCTGCGGCTCTCTCACTGAGAGTCGAATCTTTCGCAATGATGCGTCTTCGCGCTCTCTTGGCAAGTATTCTGTCAGCCACGTGTCTCCATAAGATTATTGCTCCGAGAGTATGCTATATCGTGCTCGCGGCACGCTGCGTCAAATGAATTTATACCCTGATCGCCTCTCGCCAATCGTTTTTCCAAATGAGTGCCCGGGCCGCAAAACTGATAGCCTGGAATATGTAACTCGAAAGGAAGGGCGTTTATTACGCGATTTAATAGCCCTCTACCTATTTTCGTTGACATTCGTTGCAATCTTTTATCAACGGCGCTGGGCCGTCGATGTGCGTTTGCTGCCACGGTTGATTGTAATGTTCGTAACAGCGACGATATTGTTGAATCTCCAAATCCGCCTTTACATGCTTCGGAAGCTTGTTCCACAGATAATGGACGTGATCGCCGTACATTCGCAGTAGAATGGCTTTCGGCATTGTAACTGTTCCGCGCTTAAATCACAAATATCGGAAGGTCTCGATAGCAGGATGAACATTTTTACAACTGAGCGATTCGCTGATTCGCGCATCTATAAATAGGTGATCGATGCAGCACTTCTCTCAGTCAGCAGTGTGAAAATGAGATTTGTGCAACAAACATTGGCGATAATAAAAGTGACGAATTACAACGACAAATTACAATCAATGGGGGACGATGCGGAGAAGCACAAGCATGGAACGATGCTACTGACTACTATATGGTATCATTTGCGGACCTTCGAATTGTGGTAAAACCAATGTGTTGATAAGTTTGATAGAAAATCCACACGGTGTACGTTTCAAGAATGTGTATGTGTATTCGAAATTGCTTCAACAGCCGAAATATCTATATCTAGAGAATTTATTGATATCGATCGACGAAATTGGTTATTTTATATTCTGCAACAACAGTGACGTCATTCCACCGAGCGAGACGCGTCCAAATCTTTTGTGTTCGATGACATGGCATGCGATAAGCAAGATGCGGTGAGAGAGTACTTCTCAATGAGTCGGCACTCGAATGTCGATTGTTTCTATTTCTGTCAGACGCGAGAATACCTAAACATCTGATACGCGACAATGCGAATTTGCTGATCTTGTT
This sequence comes from Cataglyphis livida, assembly GCA_039654365.1. NCBI lineage: Eukaryota > Metazoa > Arthropoda > Insecta > Hymenoptera > Formicidae > Cataglyphis > Cataglyphis livida. Next base: position 10,710 of record JBCEZV010197892.1, read on the forward strand.
CAAACAGTATGATACCAACCTGAAACATGTGTACAACGATCACGTGAATATCGACATGTCGTACGATAAATTTTGTACGTTATGTCGCAATTGTTGGCAGCATAAGTATTTGTAGTGATAGACAAGGATAGCTCGCTCAATGATGATCGATACAAAAGAGGATTTAACGTGTTCGTGATACCGCAAAACGATTAGTCGCTGCCGATATCTCATGAAATGTGATCAACATTTTGTTTTTCCGTGATGGTTGCGACCGATAGGAGCGAAGATATTCGCGAGCGCGAGAAGATTGCCAAGGAAATTGCGAAAACGTGCGAATCAATTCGCAAGAAACATAGCGCTTTGAAGACTGGTAAGATCGACGAGGATATCATGTTGGACAGGCATTTTAGACTTTTCATCGGACTATGAAAGATCGTCGATAACTCTAGCTCGATCGTGGTGAAGAATGAGCCGGAGAGTAACTCTGACGCGAAAATTGAAATATTACCCATCAAGCGGTACGAGAAGAACGAAGATGAGGAGAAGGAGCAGGATGCGACACCGAAAAAGAGAAAACGATCTGACGCCAAGGATTGCTCACCAACATGGCACAAATCGAAACGATCGGATGTTTTACTGAATGAAACGCCGATAACATCTAACTAACCGCGACAACGAGAATCGTGCAACCTACAATATTCAAATCACTTGCGAGCGAAGATGTTTTCGAAACCACGAACGACTCACTCGTAACGTCCGTTCGAAATCAATTGCAAACGTTGGAAGGTCAAGAAATGTTGCGAGAGCACTTGGAGTTACTGGGACAAAAATACATGGGTACTCTCCTCGGTGGCGATGAAAAAAACGAGATCGATCACGTATACGGGATATGTTTCGACAAGAATAAAATGATGCTCGGTAACAAACGATTCGATATTAATAAAAATGACTCTATAATAATAGACAAAGTGAGGTACATTGGTACACCAGGATTATACGAGTTGATCTTTAAGAGAATGCTCGATGAGGTCATTACGGAGGACGATATGCAGAAATATAAGAGCATATTATTGGCAACGAGCGCGCATAGACGCAATTACGATGCGCAAGGCCAATTACGGAGCAACAGAGGATACAAGTATACATAAAAAATCGCACTTTTGATGTCAATGAAATCAAAAGAGAAAAAATCTGGAAAAGGAATATTCATGCCTCGCGAGATGACGCTAACCGACAACAAGATCGACTATGTGCACTGGGATGATCCCAATGAGCTGGTGGATCGTTTACAATTGCTCGATGCTTCGCGTCGAGCTGGCTACAACGTCCACGATAATGAGATCCTGTCGATCATTGAGGAACTTCGAGAAGCTGACATTATTATAAATTAAATGGTCTCGACAAAACTAATCAATCGATCGTTCAACGTCGCTCGCATCTGTAATGCACATTAACAAATTTGTGATATCCGAGCAGAGCAGGAACGTGACGAATGTTTTTTCGTACCGTCAATGGAGCGAATTAATGAGAAATTTCATGCGCGATAATGCTCTGTGTCGCATCGTTACGGGCTTTGACGCGAGGGCAAGATTCGCCGTGTAGCGCAACCTGAGGTTAATATCGATGTCGTCAACAAACTATACGTGGATCAGTGTATTAAAATACTGCGGAATCAACAGAAAGAGTCAGACGAAAAACTTACTGCATTCGAGAAGGACGTGCGAGCGTTACAGGCTGTGGTAAACGAGCTTCGGCATGCGAACGCTAAATTAGAAACGCCAACGAACGACAACGAAACGTCAACTAACGATAACAAAACGCCAACGAATAACAATGGACAGCAACAAATGGTCTAGGATCAGCTATGAACGGTTGACAAACGGCAATGAACGGCAACAAACGGTTCAAGAACAGCTGTCGAATGGCTAACGAACCGTTATAAACGGCAAACTGATGACAGAGAACGACTATTAAATGATAGAAATAAAACGGAAATAAACGACTGTTTCAATGATTAAAAAAAAAAGTTTGAGATATTATAAAACATAATGTAATTTCTTTGCATATATTATTACGCGCCGACCAGTCATCACTAAAAACATGGTATCATTAAAATCTGATAAAAATATCGAGAAGCTACGACTCGTCGAGGAACTGCATGCTACGACGAGAAGAAATTTTCCTCGAAAACACGTCATAGTGCAGGGTGACTTGTGGCAGGCTGACATCATCGAAATGCGTCCGTATTCGCGTTTCAACAGAGGCCACCACTACATACTTACCGTCATTGATGTGCTGAGCAAGTACGAGTGGGCCATAGAGTAAAGGTGGAAGCGAGACGGCTAATGCTATCGCTCAGGTAATTCGAGATAGTAAGAGATGTCCGAGAAACATGCAAACCGATATGGGGAAGGAATTTTACAACACCGACGTGCAACGCCTCATGAGAAAACATGACATCAATCATTATTCGACGTATTCGGTATTGAAGGTTTCAGTCGTCGAACAATTCAATCGCACCTTAAAGAACAACATGTGGAAAATGTTTACGCTCAATGGAACTTACAAATGGGTGGATGAGTTGCCGCCACTCGTGTTGGATTACAACGAGCGCAAGCATTGAACGATCGATATGCGATCCGTCGACGTTACCCCCCGCGATTGCCGAAAGACTCTTGACTACGGTGTACAGCGCGATAAAGATAGCGGGTCCGGCAAAGTTCAAAGTAGGTGACTCGGTACGCGTTAGCAAATACAAGACGATTTTTTAGAAAGGTTATACACCGAATTGTTTACCACCGAGGTGTTTAAGATTATTAAAGTGCAGCCTACTAACCCCGTAACTTATCCACTCGAGGACTATCGTAAGAAATCTATCGCTGGAGCATTCTACGAGCATGAGTTGCACTGCGCAAATTATCCGGACGTGTATCTCGGAAAAAGTACTGTGCAAGAGAGGTGACGAGGTTTACGTGAAATGGTTAGGATTCGATGGTTCGCACAATTCTTGGATACACAAGGACAATGTAATTTAATTCACATACAAACTGCATTTTATTTTTAACATATAAAAAAAATGAAATATGATA
>JBCEZV010197970.1:0-13753 GCA_039654365.1 Cataglyphis livida
TATATATAAAGAAGAAAGAAGAATATATTTAATAATAATGTATTGATACTATTTAAAAAAACATTTGCTAAAAAATCAAATGACAATGCATCATATACCAACGAAAGTTAGGCATTAGGCTTACACTAAATCAATCCTGAAGGAATCCAGAAAGAAACATGTCATTGTATTATTATGTATAAGGTGAAACGTAATGATAAGATGTGTTTACTAATATGTATGTGTGTGTATGTAGATGTGTAATAAAATTCACATTCACCCAATAGATGGAGATTGATAGAATTGCCTCCCCGAAAGCAAAAATATAAATAACTGCTATAAATATAGCTGGTATTAGACGACCATTATAGTCATTGGACTACGAACATCTGGAGTTAACGGTGATCAAAGAGGCCGTTCCCTCAGATAGCGGCGCGGGTCCTGGCGACTTGCTGTCTGTAACTATAACTTTAGTTAGATGTTATAATTTTTGGTAGCGTGGGGGAGAGAGGATTGCACAAGACCTTTTTCCCCCCAATAACTGAAAGAAGCATAAGTTAGTAGAATACTATAATTATAAGCGTGACAAACATCGAGTAAAGACAGTTGACTCGGGACTCGAACTCAGGTTCTCCATTTTCCGGGCAGTTACTGCAGTTAATCACGGTGCTATGCAGGACCTACGAAAGACACTTTTTTGTTTGTATACTTAAGCAGGATTATTGGTCTGTAGCAATGCATTTCCAAGTATTCTCCAAAGTATCATTTTCAAATTTTACTCTCGATGCACATAATTTATGGAGTAAACTCAACAGCAACTGCATTACCAAACATGTTCATCAAATAAAACAAAATTACATATAAAATTTGGTATAGAGAGACGCACATATTGGATAAATAAATTATGAAAATAAATATGTATATATTATGATATTTACATTTTGTAATTATAATAGATATAATAGAATGAAATATAATTTGCGCGGAAAAATATTCATTTCTTTCACATTATTTAAACAAATAAACGAGAGGAAGCTATTTTTATTAAATTTTGTCTCTCTAAATCTTAATCTCCTTATATCGAATTTTAAAAAAATTATACATACACACACACACACACACACACGCACACACACGCACGCACACACACACACACACACACACACACACACACACACACACACACACACACACACACACACACACACACACACATATATATATATATATGTATTTTATAAAGATAATTTATTAAAGATATATTAAAGAAAACTCTTAGAACTTCTCTATGAAAAATACAAAATTCTTATTCTTTTATCTTATATTTTTGTGCTATATTACTATTTAACAAATTATTTTAGCTTTATTTGTTAGCTTATTTGATAATTAAATAATTAATAAAATATAAGATATTTTATCTATTGTATTAATTTATTAAATATGAGAAACATTATTTAATAGAAAAGAAGGATTTTTTTTTTTCAGTAAAACTTTTACTTTATAAGAATCGCGGGTCACATTTATGTTTAAAAACTGATGTGTTCTAACTTACCCATCTTTATTTTACATATAATCATAAACGTCTAAAGTATTGTTCGTGTTATTGGTCACCTAAAGGACATTTAAACTAAAATAAAAAAATTAAGAATATTCGGATCACAGTTGTGTAACTGGATTTCAGCGCATTTGATTCTTGTAGAGAATCGCGAGAAGTGAATAGCATGGTAAAAAGCGGATAAGTGAGAAACATTTAAAGTTTGCTTCGGGCGAAACATGGTTCCGTATAAATGTCTTACGGCTTACAATAACCTTTTGCCTTGAGTAAATAAAGTAAATAACGTTGTGTCATTCCTTATTTCATATAATACGGTTGCGGTAATAAAGTGCACATTGTTATTGTCGGTCAAGCGTATTTTAAAGCTTTATTACTTCCGCACGCGATACCTATGTAAGCTCTCTATTATATTTTTTTGTTTAGAAAATTCATTAAAGCTATTAAATTAATAAACAATTAATCGTTTAAAAATTTAAGTATTAAACTTAAATTAATAAAAAATTTATAAAGTATTATAAAAACATTTTAAAACTATTAAAGTTTTATATAAAGTATTATAAAATTCTTCTCAAATGGATCAACATTTGTATGTATATATGCATGAGCGAATGCATTGTAGATAAATCAATCATCGCGATTTTAGGAAAAATTTAAAGAATCTAAACATAAAATTATAGATGTATATATGTATATAAAATTTGATTATTATCTGCCTTTTAATATATAATACAAACCCATTTTGATATAGACGTATGAAATTATATTAGACAGACATTTGTATCATAAATGCATATACGCAGTTATAAATAGGCAGTTACAAATTTATATTATTGAATTATTAAAGTTTAATGGTTCATTAGATATAAATTTAATAATAATAATGATATCTATATATAAATTAGGATTTTGAGATTATTTAATTTTATTTATAGCATTTTTTATTAAATTATCGATGTATATTTTTCATGTATGATTACCTAATTCGGGCAAGTAATGACGGCAGAGTAATTTGAGGGCAGAAAGATTTTAGTATGTTCGTGTATACATTGTCAAAACGATATAATACTCGAAATACTACAATAATAAGATCATTCGTACTTTACAACACGTCGAACATTTTTCGCATTTCAACCAAATATGAAATGAATCGAGCGGCTCTTTCAAAATAACATTCAGCCGTTTCATCTCGAAGGAGCATAACGAAGACGCGAAGTACCTCGTCTAATGTTTATTTATCGGAATTCGTTTCAATGTCGGAACCTTCGGATGAGATATCAAGCCGCTATAGAATGTTCTGTGAAAGTTTGCAAGTGCTAAGAAAATTCTTTTCTTCGCTTACATGATGAGCATTTTTTTTTTTTCTGTTCTTTCTCTGTCCATTTCACGCACGCTTCTTCTATCGTTAGCTTATCTTCCTCGCCAATATGCACCGACTGACGCTGAAGTTATTGACACGGTCCTCCAATATAAATATTTACGTAAACATAATAACATTTCCTTGCTGAGATAAGTATAAAATCTTGTTAAGAATCCTTGGCTAGGAACTTTTATTGCGTGTTTATCTCTCTCGATTTCATTGTGCAAATATATACTCGCCGCATATTTGCTCGACTATCTTAAGATGCTTATATTAAATTATGCTGCGGTAATAAAGCATCAACAAATCACAAATCATAAATGCGTTGATAATATATCAATTAAGGTGACGTGTAAAAAATTATAAATAATATGAAAATTAAAAAATAAGGAACGAGAGGGAAGAAAGATAAGTGATAGAATACGATGATTCTAAAGTAACTTGGAAATATTTATCTTTCTATCTGAAAATGTTGGTGCATCAGAACGCACCAATATTTTTACTCATTTATCGTGGACACAGGAATGTGCTTGAATCATTATGGAATATATCAGCATTCCACCTATGAAGTAATTTTGAGATAAGTAACTTTGTCATTTTCAATAATATTAAAAATCTTTAACGATTCATCTCGGGTCCAAGAATGAAATTAATTCATGCATGATCATTTTCTGCATTTTAAATTTCGCGAGCAATATATGGTCCGTCATCAATCCCGTTTTCTTGTGGATTATCTTATCGATACAAATATTATATTAGTAAATCATAAGCTCCAAATCATATACTGACGGTAGAAATTATATACCGTGTCGCACGATAAATCTTACTATGATATAATTGATGGATGATTATCAGAACTTTAATGACATGTTAGTACAGTGAAATTTATATTAATGAATATATAATATAATTTTCTCCACTTGATCTCCATAAAGCGACGTTAATCCGCATGTTTCAAAGTATTAACGTAATTATTTATTTCATCAGACATAAATATTACGCGAGAAATAAATGTTGCACATATTCCACAAAAATTTTCATGTACTTTCATTTAGAAAAAAAATATTTTTATATGCATAAGATATGTAAATCTGAAAGATAAATACTGTGCACGTAAAGTAGTATTATTACAATTATTACAACGTACAATAGTTATATAGAGTGCGCGAGGTCAGAGTATTCATAAATAAATCTTTAAAATTCCGACATGCAATGAGATTTTAATATTCTCACGGACTGTCAGCTTAAGATTGCATAATCAGCAATCTTTTACGTATTTATATATGATAGCAACGATGTAATTATAGATACATAATCGGTGAAATATGAGAAGCATTACATATTCCTATCGTCTAACTATTAATCATCGGAAGCGGCAGTTGTTCCGTGTTTGGAAATGACTTGTGCGACAATCGACTTCTTATACTTTTGTTGACACTTCGCCGAGCTCAATAAGGCTTCTCGTTAACGGATTTGCACGAAGACTCGTTTTTTCTTTCTCGGTATGAAAACGAGGTTACTCGAATACTTATGCTTTTATCTTGACTTTTTGCCAACAATGCAGAATCGACATACTAGGTCATAGGTCAAGAATGAGTCATTCTATTTAATGACTTTAATTACAAATCATTTTTTAATAAAAATTATGTTAATATAATCTAATAAATTGTAACTATTTATAAGTATTGGTAAAATACGGCTAAACATTTTTAAATGCAAAAAAAAATATACATATTATATATAAAACTATGATAAAAATCGATACATTTAATTTCGTGCGTTGTTTTGTATGTGTTCTCTACGTAATTTTATTTATAAAAAATACAGATTATAATTTTAAAATATTGAGGTCTCATATAATGCTGTTTATTTGAAATTCTTATTAATCACTCTCGTTTTATAAAGAATGGATTGTTGAGAATTATTCTTAAATAGCGAATAGAAATGACTCATTCATTATGTATCTTGTATTATATCCGGCATCATTAACGTAATGCGTATTAATGTTCTCTATTTAAAAAGTAAAAATATTCATTTTTATGAACTCGTTCGAAATAATTACTATATGGAGAGCATAAAATTACAAACCATTTTTAGTTTCTGAAGTACACGAGTCGAAGAAAGATTAAAAACGAGAGAGAAACGTGCGCGGCTAGAATGCTGAATCACGGATTTTAGTGGAAAATCGTGCTGTTGAGTGACGGCTTTGCGGCTGGCGTTTCGCATCGGGAGCTTTTGGCTGCGTTGCGTATATGGCGCGTCATATAAACTGATGTAGGCTGATGTAAAGTTCGGCGGTGGAGTTACGCGCCGGGTCACGCGAGGGCTTCCAAGACGTCCGAGTAGTCGGTATCAACGTGACGCGAGAATGGCGTGTAATTTTCAAATGAGCCATTCAAAACACATACAGATGACTCCACCATAAATCACGTTGCGCGGCAAAATGCGTCACGTCCGACACGGATCGCTGCGCGCCTCACTGAGATGAGCGCTACGATTTTATTATTTTTTTTTTCTTTTTTTCTTTCCAATGTTCAAACGGTATACATGATTAAAATTAACCATCTATATAATATCTCGTTTGTACTTTACATAAGTTACATGGGAAATCGTGTGTCAGACTACAAATACCGCAATTGAGAACTCTAAATTTCATATGGCTTATCTTGACTACTCTATGTCAATTTTTTTTATCGATGAAATCTCTCTCTAATTCGGATACCGCTGGCAATTTCGACGATAATAATCGTATATACGATCAGGCATGATAAATATCATCTTATTATTTAATATAATAAGTGTGAGATATGCTTTTGTAACGATCATCGCGCACAAACTATACGAGACTGATACGCGAATGGAATCGTTTATTCCCTCCCGATGCTCGATTATATCGATACGCGAGTTATTTCCCGAGAACTATAATAATGTCCATCTGTCTGGCAGTCGTTGTTATGTTTTCTGTTCAAACGAACCGAGATACGTCGTATCGATCGAAACTTGATGAACCCGATACGACGATTGATAAATGGTCAATCGGTGTATGTTATAGCCCCTGCTGTCCGCGACCGTCACAAACAGCTGACCAACGTTTCGGTAACATATGGTCGGACAATATTCTCTCGTCCTACTGCACAGACTGGACATTGGCCCCTCCGTGATTTTCCTCGGACCACGATGCACGACGACTGGTTCGATAAACATTGTGCTCACACAATGGTGAATACGACAGGAAGGGTGGCGGTTCTCGTCGAAGGAAAATACGCACCAAAAGCAGGGATGCTCAATCTTTCAGTTTCCCCGATTATATTTGATTTCACGCAGAATGAATTTTTTTTCTCTTTATTCATTAATTCATTAATTGAACTTTTGCTATATATACAATAACATTGGATTATTATTAATAATTTATTTATTTTATATGAATTTTTTAGAAAAAAAATTTACTCAGCTACATAATATAATAATCATAAAATTAAATCACACATCAAGATTATGGAGCATGAGAATACATTTATAGCAAGATTAATATTCGTTTCTTTAGTCTTTCTAATTTCGAGCTTTCTAAGTCAACATGAGAAGTCAAGATTACTTAAATGAATCATTGTTATTTAAACACAATCATGATATGCACAGGTGCAACAGTTTATCAGCAAGCAGAATATCAATCGATCGAGATGTTGTCTAATATTAATTTTACTTAATTTGTCTTTTACTTAATTATAATATTAACGTCATTTCCGCGACAAAGTTCAGAATACAGATAACGAAACGTGCTGGTCATGGATGACAAAGCATACAGTCATCGAAATTCAACTTTCAGCACGTGGTGTAAATTAAGAAGGAAAATCGAATAAAATATTGTTTTGTCATTGATGATGTTATATAAGTTTCCCTTCAAAACGCGACGCTTTCATGAAATTTTCCAAAATAAATTTATGCGCGAGCTTAATACGCACGAAAGTTAATTTCAGATTTAGAACTTAACTCAGCAAGTTATTTATAAATTCTTGGTACGAAACATTTCATACCACGTTATAATGCCTAGAAGACTATTTTATCGGTACGAAGTTAATAGCCTGAATGTACTCGTACAAAGACGGTATTTTATGGCAATGATATTCTGAATATGTGGATGCAGTCTTTGAAGCGTAGCATAAATTTCCACTTTTGCAAAATAATTGCATTATAAATAATTGATCTGTATTTTACATACAAGAAAATAGTATCCATATATATGCTCATATGATAATATGTAATAATTCAAATAAATATTAGAATACCAAAGCATCAATTGTTACAGTAACATTGTTTTGTCAGTCATTAAATATTATATCTATTAGTCTGAATTAATTAGTACTTATTAATAACAAAATGAAAAGATCGCTATTTTATCATTTCTTGTATATAATGATATTTCATATCTTACCGAATTGCACTAATAGAATATTCGTGTGATTAAATTAATCAGTGATTTAAATTAATCAAAATATATATTATACCTAAATATATATTACATATATTAGCAGCTGTTAGATTTATTTAGATCGATTAATTTTATTTGGTAAAATTCACACTGATAATATAATGTTTGTATCTTATATCGAATTATTTATAAATTTGAAAATTCGAGTTATTTATAAATAAAAAACACGTAATATATATTATTATATAAACATAATAAATGGAGATAATAGAACTTCTATCAATTGCATTATTCAATATTGATAATAAAAAACTGAATAATTACTTCACTCTTAAATTTATTTTAGCCAAGTGATCAATTTCATGTTAATATTTTTAAATTATTTAATTAATAATCAGTACATGAGTAGATTCAACTTATTACTCATTAAATGCAACGTTTTAAATGTTATATCAATATTTATAATGTCAAGTTAAATATATCTGGAATCGATGCTTTTTCCTTATATGAAATATAACTCTACTCTAACAATAAGCTATTTTCTTATGTGCAATACTTTATGAGTAAGCATGCTTTATGAGAAAAACGTGTAAAGGCGCGATTAAGATTTGTATCGATTTATACGTATAGCAGCTGTGTAGATCTAATCGTGAGCGAGTCAATTTGCGAATGCAATCTAATATATGTATGTTTCCAGTAAAAGCAAATTATTTGTTCTCGCTCACGAATGATTTCATTTTACTTAACATTCATCGGATGATGTATAAATCGCGATAGTACGTTTACCATTAAAATCTGTTGCGATCACATGTAAGTACGAGCTTCAATTTTTAGATAATCAAAGGGATAGTCGAAGCAATAAATTTTACAGAAGCTTATATGGCGACAGTGAACGCTCCGACTGTCTAGATGCGTTCACATGTACATAAGCAACATATACATGTGCATAAGCAAAAAGAGGGAAGAGAAGAGACACTATGCATGCGATCCATGGTGCCTCATCAGCATTGATTAGCTCGTCGTCAAACTGATGCGTTAATAAATTGCTTGCATATTAATTATGCAGATAACTTTCAGAGATATATTTCTTTGGGGTAAGATTTCTTGAGCGTAAGATAAACTAACGCTCGAAGTATCTATCCAGTTTGATAAACAGCAAAAATCCGCTCGATTTTATTCAGCAATTAATTATGATCATTTGTGGCAATAGTCTGATAATAAAGTATTCGATCATTATTCATCTGTCGATTATTTCAATACTTATATTTTATTCAATATATTTTTTATCGTTTCCTTCTTTTTTGTATCCCAATTAAAAATATAATTCCGCTATATAATATTAATCAAATTTTCAGGATCGATAGTTTCTAGATTCTTTTATCCTTTATTCTTTTAGATTATTATTCTTATTTCGATTTATATTTATTTTCCTCCCTTCACCTGTATATTTCTTTTCGCCTTCTACATCTTGGGTGACAATTGCGTCACTGGCACTAGCAAGTTACATTTGTGTGCGTATAATGATTAGATATGTAGAAAAGCTACTTTAAGCCGCACGTGCAGGGCGCATGATAAGTAGTAATATCCTTTTCTTCTCATTGTCAGACTTTCAACAATAAGTCTATATTAACAAGGGACGCTGCGATAGTGCGCTATTATGCGCGTCAACTATATGCATGCATCATTTGCTGCAGAAGTTCAGAGTATCGAGCAGACTTTCATCGCATCAATTATTTAATTATACATTAATATTGTAAATCGTTAATAATAATTTCTATGATAATGCAGAAAAAAATTGGCGAATATAATTGAATTATATGGCGAATATAATTAAATATTGAATATATTTGAACCTAATAAAGGAAAGAGAGAGAGAGAGAGAGACAGAGAAAGCCAATGTTAAAAATATAGACGCTAGCACGGTATCGGTGATGAAATCAAGAACAAGGCATGATATCATCACACTCTTGATTTTTTGCGCGCTAAACTTTAGTCGCGTCTCATCAAGAAACGAATGAAGTTTAGCGCGCAAAAAATCAAGCATATTTCCCCAATTAATTTCAATGCGATTTTATGCTTCTCTTTGTAAATATTACATGGTACATAAATGGGAATTGAAAGAACAAGTTGTAAAAAATATGATCTTTGAACATAAAACGACAATTAGTAGCGAGTCCATCGTTCAACTCTCATCAATCGAAAGAAATTTCATCGTAACGAAATCATAAAGCATACAAAAAAAAACTTAAAAGACATGAAAGACTTAGACATTGCAAATACTCTCTCTGAGTCATACGACGTAACATACCGTCCGACCCCTGCTCCAAGAAGAAATATATGACTGTAGAGTTCCAGACGGATATTTCGTGCTCGGTATTAGAGTGCTGCCGTATCTTTATCGCAGTCAATTACCTTATACATATATCTTTTTTAGTACACTCACGTGCTTTATGTACATTGCTACATAAATTCGATACATATTTTATATGTTTATGCAACATCTCTCGTATGTAAACATGTTATTACTGAGAAAAAGTCATTATAAAAAGTACATTATAAGACTGTAACCCGCGAACATTTTATTACACTTTCATTATATTTCGTTGATATGCGCTAAGAGATTTATGCGTAAAGCGTCGCATAAATCAACAATATCGCGGATAGGTGAACGACTTTGCACGCGATTGTGCATTGTACGTGTTAGAATGCAGTGTAACAAACTTCTATTACTGTCACGAGAACCAATATGCATGACAAATAAAGAATCGTGTCGAGCTCAGGGCAGTCGCAAAACGTGCGCGAAACGTGAAATATCTAAGCAAGCGGAACAGAGTAAACTAGGATGTAAAAAACTTGTAATATGCGAGCGATCAAAAAAAAAAAAAAAAAAAAAAAATTATAATTCGGTTAAAACATGCAAAAAATTGTAAACTCAATGACGAGAGACGAAAGTAATAATGAGCACGAAAATCGCGAACTTTGGTTGAGAAAAAATGAGAATGACCATTAAAATTATGTAGAAAAAAATATACGTCATCGATAACAGTTGATATAATATAGTATAAAATGCAAAAAAAAAAAAAAAAAAAAAAAAAAAAAGGCATTCCATAAGCATAAAATCGGATAATTGACATTTCGATGTAATCTTTTTAGGAAAAAGGAATTCCATCCCAAATTCCATTCATATCATATCATTCAAAACTACGATACTGGGTTTTTACCTGAACGAATCCATTCACGAGAAAGGTACCCCGACCGATAAAGGTAGCGCCGGGTAAATCTCTTGGAAAACTTTCCGGATCGGTTTTCGTTCGAAACTATTACGTGACAGGTTTGCCGAATATCTCTGAGATAAAACTTCAATGGTGAGAAATTCTTGGCACCTGCCACAAGAGATTATACTTCGATGTCTTGTATCCGTTAAAGTATTTGAACCCTTCTCCCCTTAAAACTCATATTTTTACTAAATATCTTTCATAAAATAAACATAAATTCAAAATTAATTAGAGGCAAAAGAAATTTATAGTTACGATAATATTGGATATCAATATACATATGTATATAAAAATGTGTCTTATCATTATTATAATTCTGCTATTGTCTATTTATGAGTTTTAAAAAAATCTACATTTTGATTCAAAAAATAAAATGCTAAGGAAAAATCCCGTAAATGCAAGAACTTCAAATAAATATGAAATTAAAAATTCTACTATTACTCAATATAATCTGATCGGTTGAGAATCTCGTGCATTAGTATATAAAGAATCGAATAACACCGATCGTTTCTTTCGTTACTTGACTTAATCTAGAGACAATAAAAATGCTCCGATTGTATGTATGTGCCACCTGTGGTGGTCCATTTGTGTCAGATACCTGAGAAAGAAACCGGGGTGCCAAAAGAAGAATCAAGCACCGATGATTTTGTCTACAGATTATAAGTGCTTAAGACATCAACATTCAAAAGCGTGAGAAGCAGGCGTCAAAAAAACTAAATGATTTACTATTTTACTCTCATGTCAATCTCACGTTTAGTTTTTTCTCCCAAAAACTCTTTTTTTTTTTCACGAAAAAGCGAGAATAGGTTTAACACTCTGTAAAAATAATAGATAAAAAAAGAAAAAGGAGTGATCTATATAATTACACAATTGATCTCTGAACTAAAAGTGAAATATCATTCTCGAATGCTGTGTCGATATCGAATCGTTGTAACGATGCAATAAATTACAAGAGAAAATACTTTGTTAGAAATATTAGTAGGCTATAAAAGATCGCCAACTTGAAACGTACCAGCGTGCGGTCCGATAATAGGGTACTTAATAGTAGAAATACGTGTATATCTTTTGAACAAAAGATCTAATTATAGACATATTGAATAATAAATCGGTTCCTGCAAGATAATTATCACGATTATGGAAAAACACTATTTTTTTCAAAGAATTCAATATATAATATATTGGAAATTTCTTTCTCTCTTTTTCTCCCTCCTTCTTTTTTTAATGTTAAAAATATTTTATTGGAGGATACATATATCATCAAGTTATGACAATTCTTTTAACAATATTAAATAGAATATTAAAAATTTTAATTAAATATATATAATATATATAATTAAATATATATATTTAATTAAATAACATAACATTGTTATAGTTTTACTTTCTCGAGTTTACCTACGTACCGTAATTTCAATTTTTAAATCTAAAATTCTATGAAATAATTCAGTATACAAAAGATCTGAAATAATATTAATTAACTTATTGTATGATACGATTCTGAATTTATTAATAAATAAATAAATTAGTAAATAATTGCAGAAAGAAAATTACACATTATATTAAAAACCTTTCGAGGAAGATTAATGCATTATGTCATTAATGTATACTCTACTAGTATACTAGTGAAATTATAAATCATGATATCCGAAGAAGTTTAAATTCCATGATTTATGATCCGACGATTAGTTACGACGATCGACAATCTAGCACGCGAAGTCTCTTTAAATTCCACGTGGCAGAAATGATCATACCAGAGAATATTTCGAGAGACATTATTAAACTTTAATTCCTTAAACTTTAAGCTTAAACCTATATTTATCATATTATTATTTTTTTTATATCAATACGCGTGTAGATTTCAAATTTTTATGTCACACATCTTTTATAATAATATTAATTTAATAAATTATTTTTTATATCAATACTGAAAATAGTCACGATAAATAAAATTATTCATTTTTACATTTTAGTGGCATAAAAATTTAACAATATTCGATTTAACATTAGCAGATCTCGTTTTACACGTGAGTGAAATTGACGACTGTTACATTAATAATTTGTCACTTAAATCGGCATACTAATTCGAGAATATTGTAAAGAGAGGTGCGAAATTCGCTTCAGTGGCGGAGTATCACAATAGGTCGACTATGGGCGGTCCGATTCCAAGTTATGACTACGGGAACCATCAAGTGGAATCTAACACCTATAGTGTGCCGCTGTACATTGTAATATATAGCTACGCGAAGCATAACGAATCTGCGTGGGGAAGCATATCGAATTTCACATTAGCATTCAAGATACGTGTGAACTGCATGGTCATTTTTTCAATCTCCAATTATTGCGACCAGAAAGGTGCATGAAAAGAAGCATCGCATTCGATCAGTTATAATTCTACGTTGCATATGATCTTTCTCATCATCCAAGAAATAATAATGCTTGAAACATTTTAAATTTTATACAATTCAATGTTCATTCAAGAGGATATGCATTTTATATCAGGAAAATTTTATTTTATTATTTTTACAGGTAATATTACAGATAATATACTTCGAAAAATTTTTAATATGATAATGTATGGAAAGTATTAAAGATTTTCAAACTAACGAGAAAAAATATCAGACACGTATTACGTAGACATGGATGAATCGCAGCATAAAATCTTATTGCTGATCAAGTAAAATAATTAACACTTAATTATAATTTTTTTAAATGTAACATTATCGCAATCTGTCATAAATTTATTTTTGGTATAAAGTATTTTTAATATATTCATAAATTTGTAAAAGAAAGAAAAACAGCATGACAAAAATTTACGTGATTTTTCTCGATAATCTATTAATTGAGATGAAACCTATATTATATACTATATATATACTATATACTATATATACTATATTTACTATATTATATACTATATACTATAGTATATATACTATAATATATATATATTATATATATATATAATATATATATATATTATAGGTATATAATATATATACCTATATTATATACTACCTTTTTAAGATGGATTTGTCGATATTTACACGGATGTACAATAATAACCGACCTACATGAATATTTACTCTCTAATATTAAATCAATTAAAATATCACTAACTAAAACAATAACACAAAATTTCATTCAGAAAATTAATGAGTATT
>JBCEZV010198071.1:0-13725 GCA_039654365.1 Cataglyphis livida
ATTACAACGTATGTACATAATTTTATTTATTTCATTGTAACGTGTCTATCATTATTTGTAATATTGTTATTTTAGTTTCACTTGATAAGAACCAAAACCATATGGTCAAAACGTTGTGATATGATAATTAAACAATAAATAGCCAGTCTGGTCGTATAAACACTTGTCTTCTCTTAATATTTCCCTAAATTCCTGTATTCCTTCCCTCATTTTTCTTCTCCATTCGTTTTTCATCTCTTTCAGACAACTCTTCTCTTCCTCTCCCCTTTCTACTAATTCTTTTTGTGGCGAATTTTTTATCTTTCTTTTTTTAGCACTCAAACTCCCTTTCTTTCACTGCTCTTCCCTCCATTAATTTTCTTTTTCGTTTCTACATTTCTTCTATATTTCTCGTATTTCCTCCCCTCTTCGTCCCTTTCATTCTTTCTTTTCCTTTCATACTCCTCTTTTCCTCTATTATTCCCCTTTCTATTATCTCCTTCTCTTGTCCTATCGCTTCTCTATAAGTTTCCGTTATTCCTTGCCATTATCCATTTCTGTTTGGTCGCCACTCTATCTAATTCTAACTCCTCGCGCTCTCCGTGCCTGACTCTCTAGTCGCCTTTCTACATATCCTACTCCCGCCTCTTTCTATCTTTTACCGCCCAACTCCTATTTCTGTCTCCCTAACCTCTAACTCCCTTATGCTTCTGCCTCTCTTTTCTCCCTACCCTTCGCTTGCTGCCTACGCCTCTATTCTCGCGAGTACTCCTCACTCCACTCTTCTCACTCTCACTTCCACTTTTTCTCTCACATACCTTTCTATTCTTTTCTCTCTCACCTTCTACATTTTTCTTTTTCACGCTCTCTATGTCCTATCGGAAACGGAAGTCCATATTTTAAATTAAAATGTTTGTTTCTTTGCGCACTAGAGTATTTTGCATAATTATCTATATGTAACTTCTATATGCACTGAAATATTTTGCATTACTTTCTACACATTGGACTACTAATATCAATTTTTTTACGTATTATATTTTTAATTTTACACTCCAGTTTTCTTATATATTAATATTTTAGTTATAATAATATTTTAATAATATTTTAATACGCTTTGGAGTATTACCACTTTTTCTATTTATATTTATTATATTTATTTATTATTTATATTTATTTTTTATTTATTTTTATATTGTTTATATTCACATAATACTCATTCTATATCAGATATACTCTCAGAGTCTTGTTGCGAATCAGTTTTTTTATTGCTGTTTGATTTATCCTCACTTTGTTCTAATGTATTTTTGATTTCTACACCTTTCATATTTTCTTCAAGCAGAGTTTTTGTTAATTACCTTTATAATAAACTTTAATTAACTTTATAATATAACATTAATAAATCTATATTGTTTATAGAACATGTAAAGTTAAAATAAAAGCACTTTTTAATTAAATTTTTTTTATAATATTATTAATTGATTCATTTGCGTTTTATATATGGCTCCAAAATTGTCAATATTTAATTTTATATTACTTTTAAAATACTATTTATTATACAAATTCAAGCTATTGATTAAACCTATTAGTTTGATTGCTTTATATATTATTATACTATATATTATATCAATATAGAAAAAAATATAGAAAAAAAAGGAATGATATAATCATTAAAAACTTATCATTTTTAAAAAAGGTAAAAAAAAGCGCTAAATACGCCAATTGTGAAAAACTGTTATATGTATTTATAAAACAATATTAAATTATTGAAAATAAAAGCTTAAAAATATATATTACTTTTTTAACAAAGGAAAGGTGTAAATATATTCTACAAAAATAATAATATTAAATTGATATAAAAAATTGCGCCAAATAAATAAAAATTTATGCTATACAATTTGTATAAAATTTATGTAGATAATTTATGTAATTGAAATTTTAATAAATTCTTAAGTTATTATATATATATTTTTTTATACCTGCTTTTTATATAAAATTTAAAATTTTTCATAAATTGTAAATAATTAATATAATAATATTTTTAATATATGAATGATGTAACTAATTTTCACAAAATATGGAATATTACAACATGAGGTAATATAACACAAATAAATCTAAGACAATATGTTTTAATGCTACCCCGGCACACCAAGTTTTTATACTTTGCTTTGGTATAAATTTATTTTATGCGATTTAGTATATGAGAAAATGTCCTCAATAAATACATCTCAAACATATCGTTAGATGTGTGTATTATGCATTTAATTAACTATAAAAGTATAAAATTTAAATTTATTTTAGCTATTCGCCCTATTATATTACTTTATATTACTTATTATATTACTTTAATTATTTTGATTTATTAAATATATTTTTTCTTAATATTGGAAATAATAAAATAAAAAAAATTTATTACATGAATTTTTATTCAGTTGGCATAATTTTTTAATATAATTATTTTTTTAGGATTTTTGATACATTAATTTGTTATTCTAAGATTAAAAGTAGATAAAGAAATTTGAAAATTTTTATCAAATTTATTTACATTTTATATAAAACTTTATTAAGTTTGATACAAAAAGCATCAAAAAAATTATATGATTTATGAATCTATTAAAATTTTGATTTATAAATACATTTATATTTATGTATTATCTACATGTATGTATTATATATTATCTACATGTATTTATCATTCACATATATTACATCAAAGTTAAAATAATGTATATATTTATAAAATGTACACGTTTTTATGCGACCCGGACATGCCAAGTTTTTTATCTTGCTTTGGTTAAGTTTGTCTTACGCGATTTAGAGTTGCAAGAAATTTTTATTCAATAAATTATATCCCATAGTCTTAAATGTTTGTATATGTGCATAAAGTTATTTATAAAATATTTTTATTTTAGCTATACTATTACTTTAATTATAATGCAGTTTATTAAATATAATTTTTCTTAATATTGGAAATAATAAAACAAAAATATTTTAAAATATAAATTTTCATTCAGTTAACACAATTTTTCAATATCATTATTTTTGTAGGAATTTAAATATTTATTTTACTCAAAAATATTTGATTAAATGGTTTTCATTTATTAATAAATTATTTAAATAATTTATTAAAAAATGAAATAAATTTATAATAATAAAAGAAATAAATTTTATAGCTTAAATTTTTATTCTTATAACGCAATTTTTTAATAATAATTTTTAATCATTATTTTTGTAGGAAATTTAAATAATTATTTTATACTATAATATTTTTATTTAACATGTTTTTATTTAAATATAATATTTTTCACATAGCACGTGTAATAACACGTAAATTGCATGTTGCTAAATTACTACACATAGCCAATTAATTCTAAACAAAATGAATAGATGATATGCCAACAAGCATATCAATAATTAAATGAAATGAGATATAAATGTATATGCAAGCTATCTTATAAAATGAGCAATTTTAAAAAGTTAGTACACTTGATGATGACCTACTATAATACGATAAATGTGAAAACCAAATAAAAATGTTCATATATCGATGCTTCGATGAAACTTCATAAATGTCCAATGAATAAAATATTATTTACTGATTGAATCTAATGTTAATAAAAAACATATGCAAATATTGATAATTATAAAATAAAACAAATATAATAATATAAATATGCAAACCAAGTTATTTTAAACAAGTGAACTAACAATGTATTAGAAAATATCAATTAAATGCAACAAATAATAATAAAAAATCAAATGCAACAAATGATAATCAATAGGTAACAAAATGTAAATGGACTAACAATATGCAACTAAATAATTGAGAAATTGTTAAATGAAAACTATTCAAAATCTATTATTATTTTAATATTATTATACAAATTCTATTAAATATCAAATCTACTAGTTAATAATAAAAGGAACTAAAAATGCATAAAACTTTGCTAATTAAATTAAATGTGGCAATGGAAATATTTATTTTATATAAAGAAAATTTGCAAAAAATTAACTTGCATCTCTATCATAATCCATAAAATTCTGCAATATTGTTGTTTTCAATTAATAAATAATATTTATACTTTTCGGTTTTTTCAACGTTATGATTCGACAAAGATCAAAAGTCTATGCAGCATTCCACACTCCACAATAATTGTATACTTACTATAAACGAATCAATAGCTTAAGCTCGAGACAATGTGGCAATCAGTTATTACTTCTGTGTGAAATCTTTTAATGGAGAGTTTAATTTTTCTGTAAGAAAAAGTATAGGAATGGCAAACATCAATTATATAGATATATACATATTTGTATGTAATAGTCTTCTGATAAATATTTTAAATATAGTTACAATCTTTGACTTGCATAAAATGTTTTACAATTGTCTGTATATAATTATTATCTTTGTCGGACAAGTTGTCGCAAAGTCGAGACGTTGAGACAAAGAGAACAAAAAGAGATCGCACCGAGAGAAAATGCACAGCATGTATATTTCTGCGGTATGCGCTAAGAATATTTTTCTAATTGTTCTTGCAGAATCCGATGATTATTAATAATGAAACGTACTACAGTCAACAGACACAACTAAATTATCAACACAAAACTGATAACTTTTAGAACTGATCACCTTGGAAGACGAAGGCACAAGGCACACTGTACAATGTGTACTCACTTTTTGCCCGCTTTCCCGCCAATAATAATACAATCCTGAATCGTATCTTGACTAGATAGGCAATCACGAGTTACCGCGATACCAGCGTTACTTTAACACTGGTTATTCGTCGATGCTACATTATGCGTTTGGGAGAACGCAGGAAAAAGTGCGTATGCATCACAAAGTCGCGGAATTTAGAAGCATTGCACAAAAGACGCAAATGAAAAACTTCTGATATATCTGATTATAAACTATTTCACATACATTATATAACAACAGTAAAAACAACAGTAAACAGATGATGTATAAATTTATATAATAAATATTATATAACAACTGTTATTTTAATTTTTTATTGTAATGTTATATGACTGTTATAATACGTATTTGTTAGTATATTATATAGCAACAGTAAACAGATGGTATATAAATTTATATAACAAATATATAACAGCTGTTATTTCAATTTTTTATTCCGATATTGTATAACTGTTATAATATGTGTTTGCTAGTATATTATATAGGACTTTCGTTTCCGGTGTCAAATAGTGTGTTTAGAGGTGTCGTGTGCGTTTTACAGGCTATTGAAGGATAAAGTGAGGAGTGGAAGAGGAGTGAGTGTGACAGTGTGGAAGCGTGAGTGTGAGAGAGTGCGGAGAGGTAAAAGGTGAAAGTGGAGGCAAGGTGTAGAGGCTGATATAAGGCTGTAAAGAGAGGTGTGGGATAGTGATGGTTAGGCCATAGGATATATAGATAGCAGAGAGGGGAGAGCGGATTAGCGGATAGAGGCGAGAGTATTCGTAGAGGGCGCAGTTCGCCATGAAAGATGGGAAAGAAAGAAGAGGCAGTTACGGGATGTGGAGGAGTTAATGAAAAAAAAAAGAGAGGAGCTGGTATTAGGGAAAGGAGAAGAGGATGCGTTAAGGAATAGGAAAAAATCGGGAGGAATAAAAGATGCGGAATTAGGATGGATAGAGGGAAAAGGGGAGTTAATGAAGTTAATGAAAAGCTGGAAATCAGAAGTCGAGGAGTTAATGAATGAAGTGAGAGGTATGAAGGAGTGAAAGGAAGAAATTAGAAAAATGAAAGAGGAGGTTAAGGAGGAAATCAGGGAACAAAGGATAAAGGTAAGTGAGGAGATAGAAAAGGTAAGAAAGGAGCTTAAGAAGAGTGAAAAGAAATGAAAGAAAGAAAGAGAAGAGTTAAAAAATCATATTAAAGAGTTAGAAGGGAAGTTAGAAAAGATAAAAAATTGTGATATCGGGGAGGGAGAAGAGAACAGGGTGGTTAGTAGGGGGGTAAGTGAAGTGATAGGAAAGAGGTTAAAAGAGATGGAAAGTAGAATGGAAAGGAGGGAAAGGGAGGAAAGAAGGAGAAACGTATTGATTAAAGGAGTGGAGGTAAAAGAAGGGAGGAGAAGGGCGGCATATACATATATACATGCCTACTATTATTATTACTACTACTATTATTATTACTACTATTCAATAGTCCGAATCTTGTATTCATTTCTGTTCAGACAATTGATATTTTTCTATATATATCCACATATATTCACGTACTATTCACGTCTTTATAGATCAATGAAAGATATAAAAATTAATGAAAAAGTAATAATGGATAATTGCAAATTATGATTTTAAACAATTTGAACCATAATACTACTAATAATATTACTCTTTCATATTTTTCATTGAACAGTATTCGATAGGAGGAAAGTAGAAGTTTAATAGCTTTTATTAATTATTTCTTCTATTTAAGGTGATCACGCCAAAGAGATCTCGAGCTGGTTTTTATAAAAAAAATAAACACAAAATTGAATAAAAATTTATCTTTACTCTCTCCAGAATTTATAGATGAAGAGAAAAATGATGTAATAAGTAAAGATATTACTGAAATTGTGCCATTATTAAAATCTGATAATATTATTGAAGAAAATTTAGATAGAGACATACCAGAGGATAATTCGTATTTTGTAAATGTAAGCGATCCATGGAATGAGCAATTAGTAAATAAAAAAAATACTGCTTCAACCTCAGATTCATCTTTTAAAAATAATTTAAAAGGACACTGAAACACAAAATTGGTCATTCAGCATTTTCTGACCTTTTAAAATTATTAAAAACAAGTAACATTGATCCAAATGATTTGCCTTCAGATGCTAGAACTTTTTTATCTACTCCCAGAACTTTAGAAATTCAAAAAATGGAGCCAGGAATATATTACCATTTTGATCTCTCTGAAGCAATAAAAAAACTTTATAAAGATGATGGATTAAACACGATCGAAGTATTAATAAATATTGATGGATTACCTTTGAGCAAAAATTCAAGTAGCCAGATATATCCAATATTATGTAGTTTATATTCAAATCCTACAAAGATAACTGCCGTAGGAATATATCATGGCTATAAAAAACCAGTAAATGCTAACGAATTCTTATTACAGTTTGTCAATGAAGCAATAGATTTAACAACAAACAATATCAATATTAATGAAAGTATAAAAGAATTTAAAATCCAAGGATTTATATGTGATGCTCCTGCTAAATCTTTTATTTGTTATGTATAAAAGGTCATACAGAATTTTATTCTTGTACAAAATGTTTCCAAAAAGGAACATACTAGAACTTGTTTCCCTAAAATTAATTGTAAAAAAAGAACAAGTCAGAATTTTCAAAATAAAAGCCAGATTCAACATAATTCTGATACTTCTGTTATAGAAAAAATTCCAGGAATTGATATGGTTTCTCATGTGCCATTAGAATATATGCATCTCATTTGTTTAGGTGTCATGAAAAAATTGTTGATGATGTGGATTTTTGGAAAGCCACATATGAAATTAAAATTTGAAAAAATTAATAAAATTAACAGACAATTGTTATCAATAGTTGAATATACATCAAATGAATTTGTTTGAAAGCCACGTTTTTTAGATGAAATTAAGAGATGGAAGGCAATTGAATTCAGATTCTTTTTGCTAGATGTAGGACCAGTCGTTTTAAAAAAAAATATTGAAAATGACAAATACATGAATTTCCTTTGCTTACACATTGCAGTGACAATTTTTTCGAATGACCAATATATCCAAAAATATGCAGATTATGCGCATGCATTACTTAAATGTTTTGTTCAAAACTTTGGTAAATTATATGGGAAAGAAAATATATCTCATAAATAATATACATGGTTTAATTTATATATATGATGACATATAAATTTTTGGAAATTTAAATAAATATAGCGCATTTCCATTCGAAATTTCAAAATTTAAAGAATTTACTTAGAAAAACATGAAAAACCGTTACAACAAATTGTAATACGATTAAAAGAACTAGAACAGGCAGATTCAAAAGGAATCAATAAAGAAAGTTTTTTGTATGAGCGAGAACACTTTAATGATCTAGTTCCTAATCAAAATTATATTCAATTTAAAAAATTAAACTTTGAAAAATTTAGTTTCAATATTGAAAGCCTTGCCGATTCATTTTATTATTTAACAAGTGGCCATATCATGAAAATAAAAAATATTTTAGTAAGAAAAGATACTTACGTGTATGGAAGAATATTTCTCAAACCAAATAATTTATTTGACTATCCTTGTGATTCAAGTATTTTTAATATAAGTATTGCAAAAAATTTGAGTAAATATTGTATACGAAGTGTGAGAGATATAAAAAACGAGGTGGTATCCTTTACTCAAGAAGAAGATTTTATATTTTACCTCCTTTTTCATTAAAATTTTTATTATAAACTTCACATTTACACAATCTATAATTGTTATTTTAAAAGTAAAACACTATATTATTTTAATTATTCAATGATTTTATTTTATTTTTATTCCAGATATTATAGCAATGAGTTGGAGGGTAGTGTACTTTATTAAAGAAAATACCGTAGAAGCTGTACCAGCAGCCTGGGTCAAAGAAATGAATGGATGTTCTTGGCCATACAGTGGATTAAAATTTAAAAATATGATAAAAAATTGCATCCCATTTTCTTATGATTGGGATCTTTACTATTCAAGGCTAATTGGTGAATTATATGGTAGATATTGTTTGAAAAAATTTATAATTTTTTTTAAAATGATTATAACAATAATTATAACAAAAATTTTAGGAGATTTGAGTGTTGCAAAACATAAAGCAGCTTAAGCTGAAGAAACTTCCGATTTAGCTTCAAATGATGAAAAAATGAAGAAAAAGAAAAAAGGAAAATTAATAAAAAAAAATTACATCATCAGATTCAAATTCAAATTTAACCTTCAACATTTCATATAAAAGAAAGAGTTTTAATAATGAGGTTATAAATGAAGAAAGTGATAAAGAGAATGAAATAATTAACATTTCAATTTTAAGAAAGCCTACCAAAGCTAACTGTGACATATTTAAAAGTATATTTAAAAGTCTCATTCATGAATTGACCGAAATTTTTTCTTTATTTTAAGAAAATTCTGTAGCACCAGTCATTTAAAAAAATGTGGTCAATGTTCAAACTGATTCAGGTTAGTAATAAAATACATAGTATAAAAATACATTAATAAATGCATTGTGTGATCCTCATAGGTATTTTTTGTTTTTCTTGTGCCGGGTACATCAAAAGAAGAAGAGCTTCCAAATACTGTTAAACCTCAAGAAGTTTCTAAAGGTATTTACCTATTGAATATTTCTTATTAAACTAATTCTAATTCTGGATTCACATAGCTTTTATTATCACTAAAATTATATCATTATCAAAGTTTATTTTAGAAATAAAAGTTATGAATTTGTCATTTATTATAATTTATTATAATTTATTATAATTTATTTTAATTTATCATTAATTTTTTTTAATTTTCAAATGAAATCTACAAAAGACAAGTACTAAGGATGCTGTCGATTCTGAATTTGGATTATAAGATGGATCAAATGGCGGAAGATTTAAATAATCTTAAGATGCATAATATTATGAAAAAAGAGATTCCCACAATGGAATCTTTATTTGAAAAATTCGAGTTGCCCTTAAAGTCAATGGAAGACCTTCATAATTTAGAAATTTATTTAGAGAATGATGAAAAGAAAAACAAGTTGTAAGCTATTGGGATAAATTTTAATATTAATATAAGTAGTAGTTCAATGTAAATTAGCAGTTTTATTATTCTTTATTAATTTTTTAAGGTGACAAACTTATAGACTTAGACAGGTTTCAGAAAGGGGTTAGGAACAATAGACAACATATTTGTGCTGAATTATTTAATAAGTAGGCAGTTGAGCAAGAAGAAAGGAAAATTGACCTTAAGGCAGCTTTCGACTCAGTGGATAGGAGGAAATTGGTGGAAGCGATGAGAGAGAGGGGGATGAGGGAAGAGCTGGTCAGAAGGAGTAAGGATATTTTGAGGGAAACTAAAAATAGAGTGAGGAAGGGAGAGGATTTGAGAATAGAATTTTGAACAGGAAGGGGAGTAAGGCAGAGGTGCCCATTGAGACCTCACTTATTCAATTTGATAACGGCGGATATGGAGGAGGTTATAGGTAGAGGAGGATGGAGAGGGGTTAAGTTGGAGGGAACGAAGATTTATACCTTGGCATACGCGGATGATGTGGTTCTGATTGCGGAAGAGGAGGATGGAATGAGGTGTATGATTGAGAGGTTAGAGGAATATTTGAAAAAGAAGGGGTTTGGAGTTAAATGTAGGGAAGTCGAAAATATTAAGATTTAGGAAAGGAGGGAGAGAAAGGAAGGTAAGCTTGAGGTGGAAAGGGAAGGTGATAGATGAGGTAAAAGAATTCTCTTATTTAGGTTATGTAATGCAGAGGAATGAAGGACAGGAAGCACAGATAAGAGATAAGTTAAGGAAGGGTGCTGCTGTAATGGATCAGGTTTGAGGAATAGGAAAAAGGAAATTTTAGAACGATTGGGAAAGAAGATTATGGCTCTTCGATAAGCTAGTGTGGACGGTGATGGGGTATGGGATGGAAATTTGGGGTTGGAGAGAGAGAAAGGAATTGGAGAAGCTTCAGGAAAGGTATTTAAGATGGGTGTTAGGAGTGGAATGGGATATACCGGGCTATATGGTAAGAGAGGAATTGAGAGAGAAGTTAAGAGATAGGGCCGGAAAAAGGAAGGGAGGGAGGGAGAGAGAAAGGGAGGGTGGGAGGGAGGGAGAGAGAAAGGGAGGGTGGGAGGGAGGGAGAAAAAGAGAGAGAGAGGGAGGAAGAGAGAAAGAGAGAGAAGACTGTAACGACCGATGTGTCGTTACGAAAGCCTCGCGGACCGTTCACCCGTCCGCAGAAGAGGCTGGCGCTCGGCGCCTCATAAATTTCATTTTTGCGCCACTGGCGAGCCCACCGCACGGGCCGCCGCTGGCCGGTGCGATCCCCCACTAGGGCGATGCGAGCCTTAGTAAGGGGAACCGGCCGGGTATATAAGCCGGCTCGACACGGCTCGCGGCACCAGTCCCTGGTCCCGATCCTCGCTAAAAGCCTCAAAGCGCTCTCTGAGTCTCCAGCTGACCGATCTTCATACCACTCCTCTAACCTGGTTTAGGAGACGAGTGCTCTTGCCTTCGGCCGAGCGCTCTCGGCGTCCAGTCCTGTCGGTGTAAGGTGTGCTCTCCCTTACGCCAACCACCTCCGGCCCGGAGGACGAGTGCTCTCGTTCCCTGTCGAGTGCTCTCGACGACCGGCACTGTCCGTGGCGAAGAGTGCTCTCTTCGTCGCATCTTCGCGATACCGTCGACTACGACCGCGCGGGAATCTCCCGGTGATCCGCAACCGACAGCATTAGGCTCTGTCCACAGTACGCGTCGCGTCCGTGTTCCTCCTGTATATATCGCCTAGTTAGTAAGACTGACTCGTGCCCGCTCGTGACGCCAGGAACAGCATCTCTCCAGCGCCTAGTCCTGTTCAGGATAAGCCGTAAAGCACGCCGGTTGGCCCTCAGTTTTCAGGACGGGCAGCTGAGCAGTGCGCATCCTCGGCACCAGACGTCGCGACCTGGCACGATCTTGCATCCGGGTTAGTAGTGGACTTCGTTTCTTTCATTATGGGCCTATTCCGTTTCCTTTGATTGTATTCGCGAGCTATATATAATATTCTGTTGTACATAACGTGTAAATAAATCATTATCATCTGTTAATCAAATCGAGTGTGTAATTTGCGAGCCCGAGTCTCTTCCTTCTCCCGAATCCTGGAACCGACGAGCCGATCCGTGGCATCGGGAAAGGTAGACCGTTACAAGACTGATATGGGATGTGTGAATGAGATATGCGAAAGGAATGGAAACATGATATGAGCCGGAAGTGGAGGTCCCAAACTAGAGTAGGGCAAATAGCGTTGTGTGTGTGTGTGTAGGTAGTTTAGAGAGAGTTAGAAGATAAGTTAAAATTAAGTTAGTTGTAAGATAGTGTTAAGATAGCTGTAAGTAAATAGTATGTAAGAGATTGTAACCCCAAGAGGATTCAATAAATCTATTATCTATCTATCTATCTATCTAGTATATTATATAGCAACAGTAAACAGATGGCATATAATTATATAATAAAGATATAACGCTGTTATTATAATTTTTGATTCCAATGTTATATAACTGTTATAATATGTGTTTGCTGGGAAGGTATCCCTCAAAATTCGAAATTTAAATTTTTCAATGGAATAATTCTGAAAATATTAAATTGGGAACTTATATAAAAATAAAAATATATATTTTATTTTTATATCTTATTAATATTTACTATTAGAATTATAATTATAATTAACAAGATTGATATTAAGATTTGATAATTTATCAATTAATTATCATATATAGAGTAAATGAAACTTTAAATGCTCGGTTATTAATTATTAAACGCACGAATCACAGGCGCTCGTAAAAATCAAAAGTTATAAAGTAAAAATTATTACATTTAAGAAAATACTGCTGAAAAAAAATTGAAAAAAATTTTTATTATTTAATATTTCCAGAATTATTCCATTGCAAAATTTAAATTTTGAAATTTTGATGGACACCTTGTATATAACATAATGTGTAATATAGAAAGATAATAAAATTATTATTAATTATACAGAATAATCCATATTAATATACATATAAATAATTAATTTTATATAATTTTTTCATAAAATACAAATAATGTTATGTATGTAATTAATTTAACAATATAAAAACAATGTTTTTATTCGAATACTGAATGGTTCATTTATAAAGATAAACATTTATAAAGATGCGCATTTGTTTTCATTTATAACATTATAAAATATCTGTAGTAGTCAGTATGTAAGTATGTATGTATCGGGCAATAAGTCGGCTGTACGCACACACACATGCAAACAGACGCACACGATCATATCAGTGCGCGGCAGGCTCAGTCTCAGTTTGTCGCATATGTCTTGTACATTCGCGTAACAAGAGATTATTGCTTGCTCAATGTTATAACGCGTTATTACGTTAAAGTTAAAAACTTGTGTTTTCGATACAATTTTTAGTATATAGTTTGTCCACAATGGGAGATATATAACGAGAAACGCTTGTTCTTTCTGTCCACAGACTTTCCAAAAAAAAAAAAATAAAGATCATAAGGTTAGTGTTATTTACATATAAGGTATATAAGATAAATCCAATAAAGATTGACTTGCGTGAAGTTGGCACCCGACTTTAACCAAATCAAATTTTGAAGTTTGTTGATTTGCATGTGTAAAAAATAAATGCCGGAAGCGATACATTCATGAGCTGGTTATTATTTTACACAAGATGTGATTTGTATATGTGTTAAAAAATATATGCCAGAGGCGATTAATTCTTGAGCTGGTTATTTCACACAAGATGCGATTTGCATGTGTTTGAATATTACCGCCACCTTACTGTACGATAACTGTAACGATGCATGCATCGTTACCCGGCCGTCCATCCGCCGGACACCGCCGTCCCACGCCCATCAGTCAAGGGACCATAGAGCGAAGGCGCTATGCGCCCCATCAGATAGAAACCGGCGAGCGAAAACCAAACATAGTAAATATAGAAATATGTTTATCACGTTGTTATTGTTTATCACCGGGTCGGCACACCGCACCGGAGCACGGGTCGCGCGCTCGGGAAACCGACCCGACCGCTTCCGAA
>JBCEZV010198122.1:0-13696 GCA_039654365.1 Cataglyphis livida
AAAGTGCCATTAGATTTTTTATTACAGCTTTAGTTCCTGAGGTATTTTAATCGAAAGTTTATCAAAACCATTATAGAATATAAAACCCCGGATAAGCTACTTGGTAGCGCCGTGGCCCCTGTACATAAGTAAACTCTTCACATACCAAAAAATTTTTATCATACATTTAGCGATTTTTTTTATGAACCTGGCGTCGCGACGCTACCGCGTCGCTTGATAATAGTAAATTTTTGTCCATTAAATTAGTATTATTTTTATTATTACAATTATGCGTTAATTATATTATATATAACTTTTTATTATTATAAGTATTCTTTTTTATATTTAATTTGACAACTTAAGTTATACATTAATTTAGTGTATAGATTAATTTGTGTATTAATTAATCATTAACTTTATTGTCAAAGGAAACTGAATGCAATTTGCCAAAATTTTGAAATTTTGCGATCGTTGCGTCACTTATCGCTCGTCACTCGAATTTAATCGTGTTCAGTGTGAACACAGGAAAATAAATTTTTATTTTCTCATCGCGCATCGCTCATCGTGCATCGCGTGCGGTGTACGAGGGCCATTAGTGTGCGTGAGCGAAAAAAAAATACTCGTATCTAAAATATCGTGGGAATGATTTGTGATAACGCGTCAATTATTATTGGAATTCAAGATTCTTGTATTAGTAAATTAAAAAAATATAGGTACTGGCCCTCATAATGTTAAATGTATATGACATTCTTCAGCACTTGCAAGCAAAGCATGTTCAAAATCGGAGAATATGTGTGAAAATTTATTGCATGTAGTTGCTACGTGCATTTCTTGCAGCCCAAAAAGATCAATGTCTTGTTTAAGTATCAAGAATTTTTCGATGTCGAATCGCGTAAAATATTAAAACAATCCGATACAAAGTGGCTCATCTTACAGAAGTGTGTAATCAAATTTCTCAAAAATTGGAAAATCTTAAAACATTATTTTTACCTAAAAGTTATAGAAAGTAAAGTAAATCAACTAAATCAATTCTCGATATTTTAAATAATAATGACATTAAAACACATATTAATTATTTTTAAAATATTCTTTAAACCTTTTTAATAATTTTAAAGCACTTACTCAAGAATAATTTTAATTCATAAATTATCTAAGACTAGTAAGCAACTATTAAGGTAGATGGAAAATGGAAACTTTTCATTACATTTTAGATTGTTTTAAACAAAATTTTTTAAACAAAATTTCACTAGAGATTAATAAAAAAATTTTTTAGCTTTAAATGAAATATAACTTGATTTTGATTGTGAATTGTTTTTAAAAAATTAAATGAGTTTGTAGAAAAAATAAAAATAAAATGTTTAGATTTTTATATTACCGCAATAGAAGAAATCATGAAATGATTACCTTATAAGGTAATCCTTAAAATGATATAATTATTCAAAATTTAAAATTTTTAGATTTAAAAGTATTTTTACACTATGAAGACAGAAGTATAGTAAAAAATCTCACTGATATTGTTGTATATTTTAATATCTCTGATAACACGGCTTTTTGAATGGCAAATATTACCAACTTATATTTAATGATGAAGAGAAAAATGTGTTCTATCTAATTTAGGAATAAATGATATATAGATGAAAATTTTTGAAAGTAAAAATTATAATAGCAAACCTTTTTTCCAAAATTAAAAACATTAGTAGATGTTATTTTATCGCTTCCACACATTTGAATGCCGAGCAGGTCTTTTCTATTCTCATAGATATAAAAAAAAATAAAAAAAGAAACTGAAAATCCAATTTTTGCTCAAGGTAAAAGCCAAAAAAATTCAATGAACATTGAACCAAATGTGATTTCAATAAAAATTACCCCTAACTCTTGCTCAACTCTTTTTCATTTACTAGAGAATTTATCTTCCTTCCTAGTTTTCACTTTAGTAAATAAATGGTTTATTAATTTTTCCTTTATTGATATCTCCCGAGATGTCCAAGGTTCACTACAACTTAGTGATAATTTTTGTTTGCCTATAATGAATAATGAAAGAGCAGTTATAAAAATAATGAAAAATATTAAACACGAAATATTAGAACACTTCCGGCTAGTAAACAAACTGTCATCAGAAATCGTTGTGCCCTAATAATTAAGCTGATAAATCACTTCTTAAGATCTGTAATGGTTAAACAACTTGTTCTTGCGATAAGTCTTATCAAGAAATTCATGCTTGATAATGTTCACGAGAGCGAATAAAGACAACGTTACAGTTGCTCTCGATAAAGATATTTATTTGAATAAAATGACGGATATTATTTAGGCAATAAAAGTATCTACTGTAAATAAAAATCCGACGAGGAAATTGATTAATAGTCTGCATGAATTGCTGGCAAGATAAAGAAAATCGCAATTTCAGATACAAGCAATTGAACTGCATGGATGCAACTATTGCCACTTATGTATTGCCGAAAATTCAGAAACCGCCAGCTCAAAATCATCATCTCCTTGATCAACAGTCTTCTAAATTCTTCAGCCACATTTCTTCATAACATTATTTATAATGCGAGTCCCAGAGTACATCTCCAATAATTTCGAATTGGTTCAACAACTATTAGACTCATACATTGATCACTAATTTAAATTACTGTCGTTGGATGTCATCTCTCTTTTTATGAATATTCCATTAGACTTAAGTTTGGGTAGTATTTTGGAAAGGTAATGTTCATGAACGGCAATAGTTGCAATAATTATTTTAAGTTTACCTCATGAGTTCGTTAATATAAGCGCCTGAGTCTTCATATAGATGGAACTCAGAAATAGACCGTAAGAATGCGAATATCGTGCTCGGTTCCCGCGCACTTCGTTTTATTATTATACTTTTCTTGTAACGGCTCAAGTATTAAAAAATATATATACATCCTTATGTTTAATTTTAAAATGTTGCCAGTAGATAAATTAATAGACGAGTGTTTATACGACCAAACTGACAATTTATTGTTTGATTGTTCTATCACGACGTTTTGACCATATGGTTTTGGTCCTTATCAAGTGAACTGCCTTATAGTTAAAAAGTAGAAAGAGAAAAATCGAAATGTCAAACTGACATTGTGTCAATCACTTTGTTTGGGATACTAAGAACGTTCTCGCGACGAGAGGATACGCGACAGACCAAACTTTTTTGTCGCCGTGCGTCGAACTACGAAACTCGCTGCTGGCACGCCTAAAGCGTCGTCTCATGGTCTAGCAGCGCGAAACGCGTGCTCATTTACCAATACTTTTTAATTAATATTTTAATAATTATTGTGAGAATTGCAAAATGGTAAAGGACTTTTCTGTTCAATTTACTGTCCTCTATCCGCTCACGAGCGTTGACAGGACACTCTGTATATATATATATATATATATATATACATACATATATATATATATATATATATATATATATATATATATATATATATTGCGACAACTTTTCCTTCCGCGAACTCTGCGCGCGTCCGCCGTCGCGATCTCTCCGTCGCGCGGATGTTCCGTTGTGCCGGCAAACGGGAGTACGATTCGCCGGTCGGGAGATACGGAAAAAGAGATCGTCGACAAAAACACAGTTAATTGAGAATCAGTTACACGCCGGGAGGGAACGGGATGGAAGGTGTTCCGCGCGTACCGTGATGAAACCTTAAACTCGCGAGAATTTAAATTGGGCGCCAAATACGGTCACGTATCAATTCGTCAAATACGCGAGATAGGCGAAAAAGACACGAAGAAAGAAGTCGATTTCGTCTCGGGCGGACTAGCTCACCTAACGGTAGAGGGGTAGGGCGGATGTTGGACGAACGATATATGAAAGCAAGAGACGACAAAGACAGAGCAACAAATACGCGTGAAAGAAAAAGTAAATTTGACTAGCATAACAAAGAAATAACAGCTTTATTAACTTAGAAAAGGTGTGTCCAAATGATAAACAAAGATAAGCGGTGATATGCGTGGTGTCGAAAATCCGCGGAAGCGAGACTGGGTGTTAGAAGCGTCTTAACGCCACAGAA
Source organism: Cataglyphis livida (assembly GCA_039654365.1). NCBI lineage: Eukaryota > Metazoa > Arthropoda > Insecta > Hymenoptera > Formicidae > Cataglyphis > Cataglyphis livida. Next base: position 4,011 of record JBCEZV010198122.1, read on the forward strand.
AACAAGACGCCGTTAAATCAGGGTCGATCGAGCCTTGGCCCGAGCGCAATTATAGCGAGTCGATTATCGGACGTGTATTATCTCATGGATCGATAATACTTCGCTCGCTATTCTAACATGCCGTACGGTTATCACATGCATTCAGTGCATGCACTCGGTACGGCTCTAATGTTTTGGGACTGGCGCGGGTGCGTTTTCCGCACTCAGCGATCGGAGAGAGAGATCCGGTGGACGCGTGCGAGACGGCAACGTCACAATATATATTTATATATATATATGCTTTGGAACCATCTCGTTTGAATCCCTTAGCATGCACCTCGCACTCTAACTCGCAAAGTTCAGAACGATATTCCGTACACTCCGCGAAATCACTCAATCATTCATCCATTCTAACGCATATGATTCGAACAAGAAAATAATAGGCAGAAATATTCGCATGAAACGCACTCACACTCGACGGTTAACAAAAAGGATACATAATTGCGAGACACACTCACACTCGGCGACTGACTACTCACACATACACGACTTAGATGCTAGACGGGCGAGAAATTACGCGACTAATATATTACGCAGTAGTCCCGTTCCGCGATCTCCAGAGAGACGATACAGATTATATAAAACGCAATATTAATCAAATCCAACACTCGAGACGTTTCGGGACTCGCTTGCCGACGTGATCATGTCGCCAATATAATTACGCTACAACGATAATCATTTAATTTCGAGCGGAGCTCGATCGCCAAAAATAACATAAAATTACGGCCACGACGGCAGAACGACTAGATTTCGATATCGCAAACATGCGTGACTACGTTACGAGGGGATAACCGGCAGCTAAGCTCTCTCCTGGCGAGTCCTAGGCTTAGCGGGTGCTTCTCCCTGGGTCCTGTTCACAGGATCCACCGGCTCTCGCTGTCCTCGGCAGGAATCTCTCCTGGCACTCTCCTTGCACACGATAGCTTGCTCTCCGACTCTCTCTAAACTTTTACGCACGTCTGTCACTTGATCGCGCTCGGGCCAGTCTGACCCGGGAACACCGCGATCTAGAATCGGTAACGCCGGACCAGCCGGGGATGCGCAATCGGGATACGTGTTATTACGGCCAATCACGCGATAACACGCAAGGCAGTCGTCTGGCGGCACGCTCATGATCGTACCGGAGGCGCGCGCACCCTCGAGATTGCGATCAATATTTTTCAGGGGCCCTTCTGAGAGGGCCTCGGCGGATTCTCGGAAGCACCGAGGAACGCACCGGTGACTTTCCCTGTCCTCCTTTCTTCCCGCCATGCTTCGCGGCGATGGAGCTTCTTCGGGATCCTTCGGGGCACGTCTCCGCACGGTCCTGCGTCAAGGCGCGAGGATCCTCCCTAGTCCTCTCGCGCTTCTCGAAGGTCGTCTTCCGAGTTGTTGTGATCGTTGTTTTTGATGCGGCCGTTTTCACGCTCCTCCGACAAGGCTCCCGAGTTGTATCGAGATAATGAAATAATAACAAAATTAAAAAGACGAAATAAGTCCGACAAATAACGTCCCTCTAGAGATCTCGGGACGGCTTCAATGTTTTGGGACTGGCGCGGGTGCGTTTTCCGCACTCAGCGATCGGAGAAAGAGATCCGGTGGACGCGTGCGAGACGGCAACGTGAATCTATTATTACAAATCAATCCCAAAATATAACAAATTGGCGACGAGGACGAGATTATTCTGACCGTCGAAATACAGAGATCGATTCCGATTTAACCTCTCAAGCGAACAACGGACACGTTAAGACCAGTAATTTCGAATACATTACGTATTTTTTTACACAATAAATATGGCTGTGTCGAATAATGGACAAGTACCTAATACATTAACTATTGAGCCACATTCGATTCTACTAGTACTAATTTGTCTCAATGGCTTCTGTAGCTCGAAGTAGCCTTCCAAATTTTTTCGATCAAAGACGAAGCAAAAGCCCTATACCTTCTTCATTACGTAAAATCTACGTCCTTCAACGTTCTTTGCGATCGATTAGCTCCGCAAAGTCCATTTGAAACAAACTACTTTGGTCACAATTTTGGGGGATTTTAAGATCGACCGCTTGAGATAGCGGAAAATTTCAAGTTCTACCAACACTAACAGAAGGAAGGCGAATCTATTCAGGAATTTTTAGTAGCTTTACAAAAACTTAGTATACACTACAGATTTAGAGATTACCTGAGGACAGCACTTAGAAATCAATTGATCTTTGGATTAAACAAAATAATTCAAGTATACCTATTGGAAACACCAGACTTAACGTTGGATAAAGCGACCCAAGTGATCACGACCATGGAATTGTCGGAAAGAGACGCATAGCAACTCCAAGAGCAAATGGAAGTTGGCCTGGTTCATTCAGCCAAGCAATCTACACGTCGTTCAAACAATTCAGATAAGCTTAATGAAGCGAATACTAATAATACAAATGTATGTAAATTCAATAATAAGTCAAATTCAGGAAACCCCAAAAAAAATAAATACATATTCCGCGACTAATCCAGTAACTTGCCATAGATGCGGCCAAAATCATTTAATTTTCAGCTTCTAAGTGCACTTTGAATAAAAATGTAAAATACGACTCTTGCGATAAGTTACAGACATTTGCAAGGTCTGTTTTTAACGTAATCAAGAAACGAATATAGTTACGGAAATTTTACAATTAAAACATACGCAATTCAGAGAGAAAATATTTACCACACTCCTAGTCAATGACAAAAAAGTCAAATTTGAAATTGATAGCGGTGCAGCGATATCACTGATGGCAGAAAGCCTAACACGTAAGTTGTTTCCAAATTTGTCCATTTACTCTACAAAATTAACTTTAGTTTATTCGTATTGTCGCCAAAATATTAAACTATTAGTATATAACTGTGTATGTACGGTGTTGTAACCATTTACGTAAATTGAATTTACATTAACAAAGAAAAGAGAATTACTAGAGAGTAATTAGCATACCAAGAATGATTAGCACAATTACAAGCTGAAAATAATATTAAAAATTTTTTGAATATCGTTGGATCCATTAAAAATGTTGAAGCTGTAGATAAAAGTCAACTAAATGTCTCTTACATAAATATCAGTCAGAGTTCTCACAATTTCAAAAATTCTAAATGTACAAAGTAGACTAACTTTAAAAGAAAACGCAAAATCAATTAAAAAAAAAATTTTTTGTAAAGCGCACCCAGTACCTTTTCGATTACGCTTTTTAGTTGAGGAAGAATTATTTAGATTAGAATCAAAAAGAGTTCTTAAAAAAATAAATAGACCAGAATAGGCTTCACCAAGTCCCAGTATTTAAAAAAGCGGGCAGATACCTATCTGTGGAGACTTTAATGTTACATTAAACCCACAGTTAATTATTGATGATCATCCGCTCCCTACACCGGTTGAACTTTTTACAAGAGTAATTTTTTTGAAAATAAATCTACTACAAATTTACTTACAAATGGAGGTTTGAACTGAAGATCAATCTCTTCTTGCTTTAAATATACATAAAGATTTTTATCACTGTAACCATTTGATGTACACGATTGCTCAGCAATCTGGAAAAGAATTATCGAAGGCATTTTAAAAGATATTCCTGGTATAGTATTTTTAGACGACATACGTGTTGCGGGAAGAGATATTAATAATCATTTACAAAAGTTAGGAGCAGTTTTAAAGCGCTTACAAAAATATATAACATATAATATAAACATATAATATAAGAATTTATTCAGATAAAAGTGAGTTTCTTACGGACAAAATTAATTATTGCGGTTACATAATTGACAAAAAGGGACTACACAAAGCACAGAATAAAATAGAAGCTATAAATAAAATGCAAAGGCCACGAAATATAACTGAAGTAAGTAGTTTTCTTGGGATGATTAATAACGGTAATTTCATTTAATATCTCAGCTCGATACTATATCCCTTAAATAACTTATTATAAAAAAACTGCTTTTCATTGGTTTAAAGATTGTGAAACAAGTTTTCAAACAGCAAAAACAGCATTTACAAACCTTAAATGTCTAGTTTATGTTGATCCGAAATTACCGCTTACATTAGCCACAAATGCAAGTCTTTATAGAGTAGGCGCAGTATTATCACATATTTATCCAGATGACAATGAACGAACTATACAATATGCGTCACAAACTCTTTCTTATACACAGAAATCATATTTCCAAATAAACAAAGAAGCTTATGCTATTATATTTGATATAAAAAAATTCTATCAATATTTACACGGCGGACATTTTACATTAATAACGGATTATCGTCCATTATCACCAATCTTTACTCCAAAAAAGACTTCCTGTTTTTAGTGCTATGAGACTCGTGGGTTAAACACCTATCGGGCGCGTCTCTGGCCGGCGGATAGGAGGACGCCCAGGTGGCCTTAGGATTTCTGATTACCCAAGTAGGCTCCTGGGTAGTGGTGGCTATAACTAGCGGATGTAACTCTGTCTGAGGCCAAAAAGGCTACTGCCGTGAACCGGACGAGTGAATCCCGATTGCACACATTACAGATCGGACATGACAATATTTTCCAATCGGACACAGTCTCAATCGTTTCTTTCGTCTCAAAAGTTGTAAACTCATGTGAAATCTCACTTTGCGTGAAAAGTTGCAAACCCATGTGGAACCTCACTTCGCATTGAAATATGCGTAGAGGCAATATGTTCCGCTCCCCCTGCAGAGAGACTTCACTATCAAAAAATTAGGTACATAAGTTTGCGTTGAACCTTGCTTTACGTGGAAAATTATAAATCTATGTTAAAATCTTACTTCGCATTAAAGTATTTGCGTAGGGGCAGTTTGTTCTGCCTCTACCTGCAGGAGGGCTCCACTCAGAAAACTAGACACATAGGTTTGAGTTTAACCATCAACCTGTGTCCGATCGGGAAATATTGTCGTGTCCAATGTGTAATGTGCGAGACTCACTCGGCCGACCGAGGGTGAGATCGGCCCTCCGCTCCCTCCCTCCCTCCCTTTCTCTCTCTCTCTCTCTCCCCCTCGGCGGCCTCCTTCTGGGATCTTCTCACAGAAGGAGGCCAACGCCTTCCATTTGATCTCTCCCTCCAGCATGGCAGCGACTACTACCGGGAGGAAGAAACCCACAATTGCGGTGAGAGCACGGCCATCGCTATCTCACGCTGGACAGCTGTCCAGCGTGTGCTGCGCCGTGTCTTTCCCATTCCCAAAGTCGGCAGGATCTGCTGAGGATTTCAGACCGATCAGCCTAACTTTATTTCTTTTGAAAATGTTGAAGAAGCTGGTTGAGGTCTATCTGAAAGATGTTGTTCTTGGGCGGCATCCGCTGCACAAAAATCAACATACCTACAGGATGGACTTTTCTACAGAAACGGCGTTTTACTCTGTGGTCTCCCAAATTGAAAAAGATCTCATGAAGGGAGACTATGCGGTGGGGACTTTTCTGGATAGAAGGTCTCTTTAACAATACTTCTCACGAGGTAATTTGTAGGGAAGCAATGCTGCAGGTTCTACACAGGCTAGTTCAGTCAGGAGTATGCTCCGACGGCGAATTGTAACGACACTCGGCGTTAGTGTTGGCGACTGGGCGGATTGAGAATGTCCGCAGGGCAAAGTGCTCTCTCCATTTCTGTGATGCTTAGTAGTCGGGCTATTCAGCAAGCTTAATGATAAGAGTTTCTTTGCGCAGAGATACGCAGATGATTTGGCAATCGTGCGAAAACCCTTCCTGGATAAGCTCTTAGAGCTCATGCAGAGGACTCTCGGAATAGTGAAGGAATGGTGTGGCAGCTCCCTTTACAAAGGGAAGTCTACCATGTCTACTACTTAACTAAATGAAATTAATAATAAATGTCAAAAAATTTTAAAATTATACATCCATACATGCGTGTGTATGTATTTTAAATTATACAAAAATATGTGTTGTGTCCAAAACCAACGGTGTCCAATTGAACAGTCCGTAAATGAAATGTGTCCAAACAAATTGTGTCCAAATGAAATGTGTCCAATCAAACAATACGCAACTTTATGTGTCTAATAACATAGTGTGCAACATATCCAATTGTACTGTGCGCAAGTGAAAGCTTCTCGATCATATTCATTCGTAGATACAAGCTGGGCACTGTGATAGGACTTACTTTGGGAGGCATCAGGCTGACACCGACCAAGTCGATGAAATATCTTGGAGTCATCCTGGACAGGAAATTGACTTAGAAAGAGCACCTGGAGAATCGGTGTAGAAGTAGAAGACCTTCTACTTCTGGCTATGCAGAAGATCCTTTGGCCAGACCTGAGGCCCAAGACCGGGAATGGTTTACTAAATCTACTCTGCTATCCTTAGAAGTAGTATGGTGGCCTAGAGTTTAGTTAGTTTCGGCGAGAATATTGCTGGAGCAAGGAGGGCTCTTATTCTAAGAAGGGCTCTTAGAGATATGAAGACCACGCCAATTGCGGCGATGGAAATGCTACTCGACATTGAGCTTGCCATATGGTAGTCGCCGCGACTGCAACGGCGGTCTATTATCTGAGATGCGAGGGAAAATAGAAGGCCGATATCAGGCACACCAAGCTTCTCGACGGAATCTTCTCCATCCTATCTTTAGCATGGGGCAGAACAAAATGTCAGCCAATCATGCGCTGAAGGTGCCGTTCAAGCTGTGCTTTCCGGAGTGAGAAGACGGGCTTAGACCGCAAAGTCCGGTGCTGAAGAATGGGCTCATTATTTTCACGGATGAATCCAGAATTGGCTGGGGTTCAGGGACCGCCATCCACTGTCGAGAGAAAGGAATCAACGAATCGATCCCACTCGATAAATTTGCCACGGTCTTCCAGGCAGAGATAGTGATAATTCTTTGCTGTACACAGGGGTTTCTCGTTAGTAAAAAAAGGGGCAGACGCTCAGTATTTTCTCGGACAGCCAGACGGCCCTTGATGCTCTGTTACTTCCAAGTTGGTTTGGGACTGCAGATGCACCTTGAAAGAATTTGTGAGAGACAATAAAGTCGGCTTTAGGTGTCTGGGCACTCTGATATCAGAGGCAATGAAGCGGCCAACCAGCTCGCCAGAGCTGACTCAGTGACTACATTGGTGGGACTGGAGTCTGCTGGTCCCAGTCTAGGCAAGGGAGAGATCGATCACTGGCTGCGGGATCAGCACTTGGCCGTTTGAAAAAACGGCCTAATTAGATGCAGGCTGGCAAAAGCTCTCCTCCGAGGAAAGGCCCCGTCATCTATCAAAAAGCTAAGTAGATGACAGGTTGGGCTGATGACTTTTTGATTAGCTGGTGATTCTCACGGGACATGGCACTCTCAACTAGTTAAACATCTGCATAAATTAGGCATCAGCATGAGGCACAACTAAGAAATGTGACGCATCGAAGGAAACTAGCTTCCATGTGCTGTGTAACTACCCAACGTATGCTAGGATAAGACTGGGACTGTTGGGCTCTGCTTTTCTGGAGCTCCAGCAGGTGGATGATCTCTCGGTCAGGACTTTCCTCATCTTTTGGAGGAGATTGGACTTGAACTGAAGAGTCGTTTATCGGAGAGGTACAATGGACTTTGTCTGCGTAGGTGGAGCTTCACTACCCTGAGGAACACCCTCCGTCTTCTATTCTAGTGCTATGAGAATGCAGTACTATGCCCTGTTTTTACAAGGATTTAATTACTCGATTGAATATCGAAAATGGGAATTACATGCAAATGCAGATTGCCTATCATGCTTTTCTAAAAAGGACGATAATACAAACTACAATGTTGTCGATGCCTTTCAATTAAATACTATCGAAACCTTGCCTATTATAATTACCAATTTAAGAATAGCAACAACAAAAGACGTGCAACTTTTAAAATTATACGAATCGTTGGCATTTGAAAAAAAAAAGAAAAAATACGATAATTTCAAAAATACAAAAATATATATACAGATATACAAAAATTTAAATTACAGAACAGAGTAATTCTTAAAGGAAATAGAGCAGTTTTTCCTCAGCTACTATGTAACAAAATATTACAAAAATTACATATGGAACATTTCGGTGTAGTTAGAATGAAAAGTTTAATTAGAGGTCACGTTTGGCCAAGTATCGATAAAAATATCGAATCATTAGCAAAAAACTGCAAAGACTGTAATGCTTTCCGAAATAATCCTACAAAAATAGAATCACATGTGTGGGAACCCTCTATAACTGCTTTTGAAAGATTACATATTGATTTGACAGATCCATTTCTAGGGCACTATTTTTTTATTTTGGTAGACTCATACACGAAATGGCCAGAAAATGCATATCGTTAAAGACATTATAACAAAAACAATAATTAATTTATGTAGGAAAATCTTTGCCACGTTTCCGCAGAATTCCAAAATACTTATGTTTGATAATGCGAAAATTTTTACTTCTACCGAATTCACGTCATTTCTAAAAATAAATAGAATTACACAAAAGCTTACAGCACCGTATAACCCATTAACAAATGGTCAGACAGACAGAATAAACAGAAAGATTTGTACATACTCTCAAAAATTCATTACGTCGTATGCGATGCAACTTATCAAATGTACATATAATGTTACAAATACTTATACAGTATAGAAATATAAGCCATCTCACAACGGGAAAATTGCCAGCAAAATTAATGTTTGCGAGAAAATTAAGTACACGCTTAGATTTACAGCTACCTTAAAATGAACGTATATAAATAGGAGACAAGTAAGCCCTTATAGTATACGAAATAGGGAGGAGAATGACTTGTAGAAACGTAGGTAATGATAAATGGATGCTCGGAAAAATTATAGAGCGAATAGGAAAATTACATTATAATATTCAATTAGATGATAGACAAATATGGAAAAGACATGTAAATCAAATTTATGCAATAGGCGAGGAAACACCAGCAAAAATATCAAACTGCGTAATTTTTAATAATGATTTAATAGTCGATAATATTTCTCCTAGACTAAAAAGAATATAGCAGACAACCAGAAGAATTAGAAGAACCAGAACATCTACAACAAGAGTTGCATCAACAAGCCATGCCTGTTAAGGTACCAAATGCGTCACTAGAAAGCACAGAAAGAGCCATAGCAGCAACATCAAAACGAGTTCTAAAATCACCAAGACCGCATAAACTACTAACACATCTCAAGGACTACGATGTTCAGTTTAAATAAAAAACAAGGACAAGCGTTTCTTTACACTAATTTCCGATTACTTTATTTTCTTATTCGTATGATATTAGCTGACAATTAACACTTTTTTAAAATAATTATGTGTGAAATCAATTGTATTTTGTTTGTAGATGATTGTAGTGCATTTATTTTTGTTTGTTAGTTCATAATTATTTTTTAATTAATTATTTAATTGTAGACCATAAAATTAGTCGACATGTAACCACACGGAACATGACATCCATTGGACGTCCATATAACTTCCATAGCTCCATGCGACATCTATTTCCACAGTGAATATTGTATAGATTTCTAATAGAAATTCATATTATCTCCACGGTAGATATCGTCTAAATATCTATAAATCCATCATAGATGTCCATTAGATATTTGTTATGGATGTATGATTTATTATAGGTTTATATACGTATATTTCTAACAAAATAAAATTTAATTTTTATTTAAGCGTTATTTAAAATTCTCAGCTAATATTTTGAGAAAATGTTTAAAATTTAATTTTATATAT
>JBCEZV010198782.1:0-13447 GCA_039654365.1 Cataglyphis livida
GATATGGATAACAAAACAAAATATATGGATCGTGACCGTGACTCAATGGCTGTTAATCAACTACAACAGTTGGCAATGCCTTCCCCGACCGCACGTCCCTGGTTCACCACAAATTATCCACCAGACCACATGAGTTTTCCATATCTTCCCCTCCCAATCTCTCAATCTCTCAATCTCTCTCTCTCTCTCTCTCTCTCTCTCTCTCTCTCTCTCTCTCTCTCTCTCAATCAAATGACTCTGTCCATGTATTCTGTATAATATCTTCAATGCAAAAAATAGAATAACTCCCGTCGGATTTATTTATTTATTTTTATTCATTTGTTTGTTTGTTTGTTTATTTATTTATTTATTTGTTTATTTATCTATCTATTTTTTTCTTATCTATCTGTCTATTTATTTACTTTTTTTTATTAATTCATTTATCTATTTATTTATCTATTGATTTATTTGATTATATATTTGTTTTTTTGTTTGTTTGTTTTTTTTGTTTGCTTGTTTGTTTGTTAATTTTACCATTTAGTTTTTTGGGGTTTTTTTAATATGTTTTAACAATAGTACTTTATTTAATTGTTAATTCTTCGAGCATGTACCATTCCTCTTTTTGTATAAATAACTTAAGGAAATGTTCTCTCTATCCTCCCTCATCCTCCAAACAATCAGATCAACCCCGATTGGATCACTCTGTCCTCCTGTAAGAATCTGAAGTAACCAAGATTGTGAAAGACTCCTAGCACCACCACACACCGACACCGATACGTCATCGTTCACCAGTTCGTCAACAGAACCAAGAGCGAAATTAAAAGAGATAAGTTGTGTAAAACATTTGATATTATATTTGCTTTTTAGCATCGTGTCATAGAACGTAAATAATCATGTATAGTTGCACGACTTGCGGTGCTACTTTTAGGTCAAAGTATTGTTTGTCTCGTCATGAAAATATCCACCAAAAGACTTTTCAATACACGTGTTCAATTTGTAACAAAAAATTCGGTAGGAAAGATAATTTAACCAGACATAGAAAAAATGTAAATTGTTCACCGGAAGAAAAACATGCAAGAAAACATCAAAAACAACAATTGCGGATAGAAAATTGGCGATTAATAAATCAGAAACGGAGAGAAAAACAACAAAAACAACACAAAACGCGACATCTTAAAAAACAAAGACAACAGCAGCAAACACAACATCCATCTGAATTATTGTCAATAACTTATCTTGAAGACAACGAAGAGAATCAAACCATTGCCAACTTAATTGGAGAACACGCTGATTCCGTAAAAACACACTATCGAGAAGGATGTTATCAATCGTTTTACAACATACAATGGAATTCGCCCTATCTACAAGATCAATTGAAAGAAATATTTACCAGACAAAACGTCAGGTTCAAGATAAACTATAGCCACTCTTTTCTTTTAGAACATAAGGAAGACCATAATTATCGTTTCTTTCACGCGTCAAATAATAACAGTAGAGCATTAGATATCCCTAAAACTATTAATAATTGGGAAGATTTTAAGGAGTTTATGGACACATTCCTCAATAAAGATCACTTACAATTTGCTCATCAAAACAGACCGGACACAAAATGGAGAGTTCAGTCTATACTTTCGACTACTTTTTACGTAAATAAGATGAAGGAGTTTCCTATTGGGAGCTGTAATATTGAACTTCCAAACACGATTAAAAAGAACAAATTTATCCACACCTTACAATACAACCGGGAACATTGTCCCATGTTGTATGAGGATAATCTGTGTTTTTTTAGATGCTTAGCCTTATCTGAAGGACACAGTGTTCATGACTTGAGGGAACGTACGCAACAATTGTTTAACGTTTATTCATCTTGTAATGAAAAGTTTTCTGGGGTGACCTTGAGTGAACTTGACACATTAGAACAATTGTTTAAGACAAATGTTGTTGTGTATACTTACGACATTGAACTTGCTCCACCGAGATATATCATCGTCAGAAGAAGCTTGCATGCTTATCCTAAAACCATGTATGTTTTACTTGTGGATAATCATTTTTGCTATATAAAAGACCTTGATAAAGCTATCAAAATTTTTGGTTGTTCAAAATGCCACAAGCTTTTCTCCAGACACTTTAATTTGTTACGTCACGAAAGGGTGTGTAAAGGGGAGGAAACACAACAAACTTATCCTGGAGGGGTCTTCCATCTTGTTCCAACAGAGTTAGAAAAATTGATCGAGGCAGGGATTAAAGTAGACAGGGACTTCGTGTATCCGTTCAGATGTACTTTCGACATCGAGTCCTACTTCGAAAAAGACAGCCTTCCCCAACCAAAAGCTGACGCGAGTAGTACAGAGTACACCGCTAGACACTTACCCATGTCTATAGCCGTCGCGTCGAACGTTCCGGGCTACGAGGAACCCAAGTGCTATGTATCGGAAGGGGATCCTCAAAATCTAGTTAACTGTACGATAGACTATTTAGAGGAGATCAGTGACCACGCTTTTTCCATTCTTAGCCAGACCGTCTTTCGAAAAGTCTACGAACGTGTTGGTGAAAACGAATACCTTCAATCGATATTAGACAAATACCTGCATCAAATGATAGTAATTGGCTTCAACTCAAAAATGTACGATCTAAATGTTCTAAAGTCATATCTCGTAAAGAGACTTATGGGCTCTGAAGACTTTAGAGTTGTTAAAAAGAATAATAGTTTCCTCTCAATAACCAACGATAAGCTGAAGTTTCTGGACATCACCAATTACTTGGCTCCGGGTTTCAGTTACTCCAACTATCTTCAGGCATACAACGTAAAAGAACAAAAAGGATTTTTTCCCTACGAATACTTCGACAATCTAAATAAATTGAACGAGACATCCCTCCCTCCCATGTCAGCATTTCACAGCAATTTGAAAAATACAGATATTTCCCTTGAAGACTATGAGTACTGTAAAAAAGTGTGGAAAGAGGAGGGTATGACGACGATGAAAGACTTTCTCGTGTGGTATAATATTCGTGATGTGAAACCTATGTTAGAAGCCCTAGAACGTCAGGTCTGTTTTTATCAAGATCTTGGATTAGACATTTTTAAACAGGCAATATCAATCCCGGGGATAACTCTAAGATACCTATTCAACACTATTCCTACAAACGTTATCTTTTCCCTTTTTAATGAACGAAACAAAGATCTACATAGTCTTTTAAAATCCAACGTCGTAGGTGGTCCATCTATCGTGTTTACACGCTATATGGAGAAGGACAAAACACTGATCAGAGGAGGGAAACCAGTCAAATCCTTAAAAGGTTACGACGCAAATTCTCTTTATCTGTGGTGTTTGGGTCAAAACATGCCCACTGGATTAGCAATACGACGCCGAAAAGTTAATGACTACAAAGCCGAAAAGACTGATAGGTACGGGCAGACAGCCTTTGAATGGCTCGAGTGGATGTCTGAGATCAAGGGTACACGGATTCGCCATAAATTTAACGGGAGAGAAAAAGTCTTGGGTGATGAAAGAAAATTTAAAGTAGACGGGTGGGATGAGGAGAATAAAATAGCATACGAGTTCCACGGTTGCTGGATCCATGCGCATGCGTGCTGTGCTGAGAATACTACCGTTTTTAACGAGGGGTTTGATGAAAGGCGGAAGAAAACAGCCGAAAAAAACGCTTATTTGAGGGACGTAGTTGGGGTGACTTTAGTTGAAATTTATGAATGTGAATGGACAAAGATGAAGAAGGATCCTAGAATATCCGCTTTTCTAAAGAAAAGGTGTCCCCCTCGCCCAAGCCCTTTCAGACAAGGTCAAAAAATTACCAAAGATACTATTTTGGACGCAGTGTTTAAAAGCACGCTGTTTGGGTTTGTTCAGTGCAGTATTAGAGTTCCACCCGATCTATACCCTTACTTTGCAGATATGCCGCCAATATTTAAAAACACACTCGTATCGAGAGAAGATATCGGTGATACAATGTTACAGTACGCCATTGAAAATAAGTTGTTGTCACAGCCACGGCGAACTTTAATCAGCAGTTATCATGCGGAAGGAATTGTGTTAAGCACGCCTCTTTTGAGATGGTATCTAAAACATGGTCTTATCGTTGACGATATCCAAGAAGTTATTGAATATGAACCGAAAGATTGCTTCTCTAATTTTGTTAGAAAAGTGTCTGATGCTAGACGCGAAGGAGATAAAGACCCCAAAAATAGCATATTGGCAGAAACGATGAAATTGATGGGAAATTCGGCTTATGGTAAAACGCTAGAAGCCTTAGATAAACACACGAATGTGAGTTATACTGAAGACGGTGTCACAGTTTCTAAAAAGATCAATAGTCCACAATTCAGAAAGATGACTCCTTTGACAGAAACTCTGCATGAGATAGAGTCTGCAAAACGCACTGTTGTCTGGACTTTACCTATACAAATAGGGTCGAGTGTCTACGCTTATGCCAAGCTCCGCATGTTGGAATTTTACTATGATTTCATTGATCGGTTTATTCCTCGACCAGACTACCAATTGTTCGAGTCTGATACCGATTCTTTTTACGCCTCCTTTAGCAGCTGCGATATTAGAAAACTCGTAAAAACGCACTTAAAAGAACAATTTTATCAGGAGTACAACACTTGGTTTCCCAGTATAACGTGTCAAGAACACCGCCAAGAGTTTGCTGAGAAAAAGGATCTTTTCACACCGTATGCTTGTTGCGACTTGCAAAAAAAGTACGAAAGACGAACGCCTGGGTTATTCAAACTCGAGTACGAGGGAGATGGAGGGATAGCGCTGTGTTCAAAGACTTATATTTGTTTTGGGGATGGAAAATATAAAACAAGCTGTAAAGGATTATCGAAACGGTTGAATGAGCTAACGAAAGATAAGTACATGAAAGTATTAGAAACTAGAAAGAGCGGGGGTGGAGAAAATCGTGGTTTTCGCGTATTAGACGCGAACGTGTATTCATACACACAAAAGAGAGCGAGTTTATCGTACTTTTATATAAAAAGGAGGGTGAGTGCAGACGGCATCAGTACAGAACCTCTCCTGATATAATCAATATGGACCCGCGTTTTAAGCATCCTTTTACATGTCTCATAGCTGGACCCTCTGGGAGTGGAAAAACAGTGTGGGTGACGCAATTCCTAAAACACTTAGATCAGATAATGGTACCACAACCTCGGGAAATTATTTGGTGTTACGGAGAATGGCAAAAAAGCTTCGATACGTTAGAAGGAGTTACATTCATCGAAGGTTTACCTAAAGCTTCGTTTTGGGACGGGGAAGACCACCGCTTGGTCATAATAGACGATCTAATGGGGGAAACGGACGAGAGTGTGACAAAATTGTTTACCAAAAAATCGCACCACAACAACATCTCGGTTTTTTATCTTGTGCAAAATTTGTTTTCAAAAAATAGAGAGCACCGCACAATCAGTTTGAACGCGCATTACCTCGTTGTGTTCAAAAATCCGCGCGATGCTTCGCAGATCATAACGCTTGCAAAACAACTTTATCCCGGTAAAACCAAGTTTCTTCAAGAAGCTTTTAAAGATGCTACAGAGAGACCCCACGGTTATTTGGTAATCGACCTTCGACAGGGCACCCCGGATCATCTTCGTCTGAGAACAGACGTGTTTGATTTCGATAGACAAACTGTCTACACCCCAAAGTAATGTCGGCGAGATTTAAACGTAATGCCTCTGTGTTAAAACTACTCGGAGAGACCAAACCCAGTGTAGCAAAGTCCATTTTGATTGGGGCCTCACCAGACTTGGTCAATAGCGTGTGCGAGTGCGCGATGAATATATTACATGGGAATGTACCACTCAGCTCACTTCAAAAGAAACGCCTGGCCAGACATAAAAAAGTGTTGAGAATCTTAGCAAAAAAAGGTGTGTCAGTCAAGCAGAAGAAAAAACTATTACAGAAAGGCGGGAATCTGCTCAGTGTTCTCCTACCTCCCGTGCTGGGAGCTGTCAGCGGTCTGGTTAATGAACTTTTTTGAATTTAACATCGTAGGATAGAGTTTTTATCCATTTGTAGCTACTCGTTTTTGTCATTTTGAGATGGAACACGCGAAGAAAATGGTGCTTGTCGATCAACGGGTTTTAGACTCTGTTCAAGCCCGAAAACAATCCCCCATCACAGAGATTAGCAAGGATAAATTATGGGATCTCGATCAGGATATGAAAGACATTTTGTCTAGAAACGATATCGATACCAACCAAAAAGCTGAGCTCTATCAGCAGGTGCTGTGGAAATTTCTGAAAAGAAAAGACGAAACCACGCGGCCGCCGTCAGTGTCTATCAAACCCGTAAGACCATACGAGTCGGACGAAACAGACCATTTAACAAAAGATATCGTGGAGAGTGTACCTGCTTCCCTTAGAAAAAAGGCAGAGAGATTAATCGACTTTTTAAAAATACACACGGATCTCGAATGGAACCAGAGAGGGGAGATTAAACATCGAGGTGTTGTTGTTCCAAATTCGAATGTTCTCGATCTCGTGAACGACACCCTACGTAAGCGAAAATCTGTCAATCCCGAAGGGTGGAATGTGTTTGCGGGCGCTTTACGCGACTCGAATGTGCCACGTGATTTGGTAGGTCACCCTGAGAGATGGAATTTCATTAGACAGACCCCGATTAAGGAGCGTGCAACAACTCTCTCTCGTAAAGCACGCGAGAAAACACCCACTTGGGTTTCGTTCTAATGAAAGGAGAGAAAATACTAAGCAGACGCTATTACACGGCGAATCAACCGTGGTCTTACGGCGGTGTTAATCCATTAAGATCAGCGACTAAACTAAAACGATCGACTGTCAGTTCTTGGCTTGCCCATCAAGACGCGTACACCCTACATAAACCAGTCCGTTACAAATTTCCACGCAGACGGATCATTGTCGGGGGTATCGACCACCAGTGGCAAGTCGATCTTATCGATGTTCAGCATTTAAAGAATCAGAATGACAATTTCAGGTTTATTTTAACTTGCATTGATATCTTAAGCAAGTTTGCGTGGGCTGTACCCTTGAAAAATAAAACAGGGGACACCTTGGTAAAAGCGTTTAAAATCATTCTTAAATCGAAAAGAAAAGCAAAATCAATAGAAAGTGATAAAGGCTCCGAGTTTTTAAATAAAAAACTGCAAAGCTTTTTAAAAGAAAACAAGATACATTTCTTCACTTCCGAGAACGAAGACATCAAATGTGCAGTGGTGGAAAGACTGAATAGAACATTAAAGAGTAAGCTTTGGCGAGTATTTACCCGTCAAAACTCGTTCCGGTATTTGGAAGTGTTACCTAAAGTTTTGAAAAGCTACAATCATTCTTATCATCGGAGTATCAAGAGACGCCCGGTGGACGTAAACAAACAAAATCAACACGAAGTTTGGCACACATTGTATAGTCAAGACGTTCCTAAAAAAATTGATAAACCCAAGCTTTTTGTCGGTGACAGAGTCCGTATAAGTAAAGCGCGAAGAGTGTTCAAAAAGTCATATCTTCCGTCCTGGACGGAGGAGCTGTTTACAGTCAGCAAATCCTGTCTCACGACACCTCCAACTTACGAAATCACCGACGATCGGAACGAACGCCTACGCGGGACCTTCTACCAACAAGAACTTCAAAAAGTGGGAGCGAAAGAAATATACAGAATAGAGGCTGTTTTGGAAGAACGAAAGAAGGGGAAAGAGATTTTTGTAAAGTGGTTTGGATACGATTCATCTTTTAATTCCTGGATACCCAGGTCATATCTTTCTGTTTACACCCAGTAATTTTTTATTATTTTTTTTTGTTTTGTTTTGTTTTGGTTTGGGTTTTTTGTTTTGTTTTTTCTTTGTTTTTTTTGTTATTATTATTATTATTTATCATCTATGGAAGAGTCCGAGGGAGTGAGAGAGAAAAGAAGGAGCGCTGATAGGGATTCGTCTCATTGGTCAGTGTTTGGTCAAGTAGTTCCTCGTGGTGAAATTGTTTTCTTTTGTCAGATGATTATCGTATTCCTTGTAGTTTCAGTAGCTTTATATAATCTCACACGTGACAAAGAGACAGACAGACTGTGGGTGGCTCTCCTCAGTAGCTGTTTAGGTTATATACTTCCTAATCCGACGTTGAATAAAAGACCTTCGTAATGTCTTATTTAGTCTTACCCTCGAATAGTAGCATAACTTTCTTTCCCAATAACAAGCCGGGTCATTTTTTTACCAAATTACCTAAAGCGCTCGAGTTCAGCGATGAGTACGAGGTTGGGTTGTCAGAGATATTATTTAGCAATACATATTCGAATATTCTTGAAAATGAAATGTCTTTTACTTTTCGCGTTAACAGTGCTCAGGAACCACAGACAGTGTTAATACCATCAGGTCTGTATGAATCGGTAGCGCAACTGGTGAGTGTTATGGTACAAAAAATGCAAAGTAAAATGAACAAGAAACATATCGGTCAGATAAAAATTTACTATAACATTGTAACACGGAAAGTAACCATACGCGTCTATAAAGCACATGGTTTGGTTCGCCTCAACGCAGCTTTAACAAAACTTTTGAAATTTGACCGGCAGCTCATTCTTGGTCATACTGCAAATAGCAGTACTGGGCCTGTTGAACTAAATACCGGTTCTGAGGCAGTCTACGTTTATTGCGATCTTGTGCAACCTAGAGTTGTTGGCGATAGTTGCGTGCCTTTGTTAAGATGTGTTCCATCGGGAAATAAAACGAGTGATATAGTTCATCATATTTTCGAAAAACCGAATTACATCCCTCTCAGAATCTTTCGTTTCGACACCGTAGAAATCCTTTTAACCAACGATAAGGGAAAATCTTTATCATTCGACTCTGGGAAGTCCATTGTGACACTCCATTTTCGTAAAAAGAGATTCGACGGATTGTAAACAGACATGAGAAGAGGGGTTGAGTTTAGACCTAGTCAGAAACAGTACGATTCGTATTATCTTTTACAAGCTGGAGACGGATTAGCAAGGTATGTTGCAGGAAACCACCAGAGGGGTAGAGGGCTAGGAAGTATATTCGGCGGAGTCGCGAGAACACTTTTTCCAATTTTGAAATCAGGCGCGAAAACTTTACTAAGAGAAGGTGTCAAAACAGGCGCGCAAGTCGCCTCTGACGTCATTTCAGGTCAAAATATCAAAACCGCGGTTCGTCGTCGTGCGGGAGAGAGCGGGAAGCGACTACTCAATAAAGCCGTAAGTGGCTTCACGGGCGTCACACCACCCCCACCGCCGCCTGGTCGTGTTAGAAAGCGTATAAAACGACGAAGAGCTGGTGTGGCATCCCAAAAGACATCGAAGAAGCGAAGAACAACTTCCATTCGTGATATTTTTGGATAATTCAAAATGGCTCTACTTCACCCTTATTCGTCAGAGAGCGTTCATAGTGGTCTTGATTTATTCTCGTTGCCCGTCACCCAAACAGCTGTGCAGGATGGTTTGTTTGTCGAGTACCATCCTCTTTCGACTTTGTCGAGCGGAGGTCCTATTGAATTTTCGATAAGCGGAGGCACCTCTGATTATTTAGATTTGCATAATACTTTCTTACACGTTCGGGCTAAAGTCGTGAAACCAGATGGGACTGATTTAGATGCCGATTCTAATGTAGCGCCTGTCAACACTTGGTTACACGCGTTGTTTTCACAAGTGGATATGATGTTGAACGATGTTCTGGTCACACCAAGCGAGAATGTGTACCCGTTCCGGAGTTTTATAGAAACATTGCTAAACTACGACCGAGGGGCGAAAAAGAGTCATCTGACCTCTGAATTTTTTTATGTCGACACACCCGGGGAGTTGGATACGAAAGGGGATGATAATTCGGGGTTTAAAAAAAGGAAGACTTTGATCAAAAACAGCAAAACAGTGGACATGATGGGAAAACTGCACTTGGATTTCATGCACCAGGAGCGATACTTAATTAACGGCGTGGACGTGAAATTAAGACTGATTCCATCCAAAGATGCTTTTAATCTTATGGCCGAAACGGAAGGTTTCAAAAGCGCGATCACTCATGCGTCCTTGTACGTTAGAAAAATCAAGCTGAATCCTGCCGTGGCCCTCTCCCACGAAAAGGCGCTTCTCATCTCCAGCTGCAAGTATCCGATGAAGCGGGTGGTGCATAAAACCTTTGCTATTCCAAAAGGCAATTTGAGCGCGGTGCAAGACAACTTGTTTTTGTCCCAAACCCCGACAAAACTGATTTTGGGTCTTGTGGAGAGCTCTGCTTTCAACGGTAGCTACGACAAGAATCCTTTCCATTTCCAACATTTCGATCTGTCCTATCTAGCTCTATACATGAACGGAAAGCAAATCCCCTCCAAAGCACTGACCCCTAGTTTTACTAGTAAACAGTACGTGCGAGCCTTTCACAGTCTAATGCTAGCTGCCGGTCTGGTGAACAAGGACACGGGCAACGCGCTCGATTACGATGCCTACGCTAAAGGGTTTACTCTCTTCGGGTTTGACTTGTCTCCCTCTCTTTTGGATGGAAACCAGTTCGAACTGGTCAAGAGCGAGTCGCTGCGCCTGGAGCTTAAATTCTCTACCCCCCTGAGTGAACCTGTCATAGTGTTTTGTTACAGTGAACTAGACAGCGTAATCGAAATCGACCGGGCCCGCCAGGTACTAACAGATTTTTCATCATGAACAATCTCGACATCGCGAAGATTTTAAATGGTGACACGCGTGCGAGAAGAATTTTTAGGGGTGTCTACGCCAAAGATAGACTTCCAGTAAATATCGATCCTCATCGACCAAGCGCGTTTATTATCAATACCGACTCCAGCACAGGTCCCGGGAAACACTGGGTTAGTGTTTATTTCAGTGGGGTTGGGAGGGCTGAATATTTTGATAGTTTTGGGTTTCCAGCTTCTCTTTACCCTGAGATTGAAAATTTTATCAATGACAATAACAGAAGTTGTAAACATAACCCGAGAATCTTACAGAGCATCACCAGCTCTGCGTGTGGCTTGTACGTGATTTATTTCGTGCTTATGAAGAGTAGAGGTCGATCTATCTCGAGACTATTGTCTATTTTCAACCCTTTTCAGTTCAGTCTGAATGATAAAAGAGTAGCCAGAATAATAACTCGTTTGACACGCGGGTGGTCGGCTTTTGGTTGAGAAGACTTAAACATTTTCGGTATATATGTCTGGTTTATTCGTTAAACCATTTCAAATGGAGGGGGACGGGATGCATAAAACACTCGCTATGACTGAGATTTGTTAACTTTATGTTGTCTTGTCTGTTATCTATTTTCTCACTCGTGTCTCTTAGTACGAGTAAAATTGGATTTCTTTGTGAATGTCATTTTTCTGCTTTTTAAGAGCAGAACATAATACCAGGATATACCTTACCTTAAAAGAGTAATTTGCGCATTTTACTCCTCTTACGAATACTAATAATGGTTGCAAGAAGGTTTTTTAGAGATGGTGGGGATTGTGGTTGTAGACTTGGGAAAATGCTTAAAAATTGCTGGATGTGCTTCTTAATCATTTTACATATGTGTGTTGGGGTATGTTTTGTATTCTTGTGTGTGTATAAGAACATTTCGCCTGTAACTAAGAATGAAACAATGTTATGTAATGTTTCTTTGACAGACATTAATGTTAGCGATAATGGTGTCTTTGAAAAGTGAATACCATTGTAGTATTATTGTTGTTGATAACGATGACGTTTATGATAACAATGATTCTTGCATTATTTTTTTATTATTATTATTTTTTTTTCTGACATTTTGTTCTGTTTTTTGTGGAGATTTTTTTTGTTTTGTTTTGTTTCGTTTTTTTTCAATTTTATGCATTTGTTCTATTGATTATATTAATGGTATGATGACGACGACGATGATGATGATGATAACGATGACGTTTTTGTTTTTTGTTTTGTTTTGTTTCTTTAAGAAGAAGAATACTACCATTAACATATACTCTTTTTTAAAATATTTCAAAACTCGCGCTTGTGTGAGAGTGTGACTGGTCTAAAATAAGTAAATAAAATTTATGTAAGGAATGAGTCGTGTGAGACTGTTTTTTTAAATTTTTAAAAAAATATTTTTATTGTTTCATTTTTATTTTGCTTCTGACGTTTTAAAATAAAAAAAAAAACGAACATTGTTCACCAAAAAAAAAAGAAAAAGCCGGAGTTTTTATTTTTGTTTTTTGTTGTTGTTGTTGTTGTTTTTTTTATTCTTTTTTAATTTTTTTTTCTTTCTTGTGTTTCCCTTGGGTTGGTAGAGAAAAAAAAAAAAAACGGACCTGAGGTAGTGCTAGAGTAACCAACAATATATTACAGGTTCAACTTTCTTTATTCATATCAGTTTTATTAAAAAGAGAAGAATTTGAACCGATTGGTGGGTGACAGACATACACATCGTCTTTATTGGGTGAAGCCAACTTTTGAAAACATAACACAATGCCAGGCTTAGAACCCCGAGGTACAAGTTTAGCTGAATTCGTTTTGTTCGAGGGTAATAGAGCACGATCAATGTTGACCATCCCCCATGTGAGTTTATCCATCTGCTTAGTTTTATGTCCACGTAAAGACTCACATAGAGAACAAAATTGGCTTTCTCTTGATGAATACAAAAGAGTCGTTTGGTGTAACAGAGAAATAGAAGAATCCTACTCCACCCGATTCGTATGAATAGTTCATCTACGAGTACTTTAAACTGTTCTCTTGTTTCTGCAATAGGTACAATTGAAAGGTCCTGGTCACAAACACGATCACAATGGTCTATTATTTGTCTATAGCGTCTATCTGGTAAAAGATCAAAAAGTAAATCTATAACAAAGTCTCCCATCTTTGTGTTGAAGATTAGGGAAGAAGAACGCGCAGTAACCCGGTCATTATCCTCCACATCCAACGGCGATTAGTGGGAAGTTGTTTTGACATCGCTACCCAGCCACCATGGGATTCGATCCAGGGTCTAAGTTTTACTTCTAAATAGTTAGTAACACGTTCCCCGTATTCGAATGGATGCTGATGATTCACGAGATTTCTCCTTGCGTAAGCAAGCACAATGATAATTCTGTACCAACTCGTGTGAGTAAACAATTTATCTGCCAACTTGAAAAACTCCTCCACATCGTGGAGACACGGTCGTTTTAGTAGTTCATGTTCACATTCGATGTAGCACTCGTCGATGGATTTTTTAACGCGAGTATACCTTGCATGAATAGATGATTGTTGCAGAATAAGACCTGTTACAAAATAAGGATACACTTCAGTTTCTTCACTACGCATTTCTCCCGCGATTAAAAAGCTCTCCTGGTCATTGATAATAGCTGAATAATCGGTTTTGGTTCGATCAGACATATTAACCCGCTCTATGGAACACCATTATCATTAAGCTAGTGTCTTCTGCAACACACTGAATCAAATGTGATACGTATCAGAGCTCTCTCTCTCTCTCTCTCTCTCTCTCTCTCTCTCTCTCTCTCTCTCTCTCTCTCTCTCTCTCTCTCTCTCTC
>JBCEZV010199000.1:0-13375 GCA_039654365.1 Cataglyphis livida
CGATCCGGTCCTCGGCTCCTAAGCCCTTAGTGGCAAAGATCCCAATTACCCCGTGCCTCCCCACCAGAGGCACAACATTATTATAAATAAAATACTTAACATCTTATGACTTTTTATGTAATGAAATGTCATTGCAAAATAACCAAGATTAAATAATTTATTCAAAACGCTTTTCTTAATAATTGATAATTTCAAAAATATTTGAATAAAAATAAGACATTCTATATATGACATTCTGTGTATGTATACAAATTTTTTTTTTTAAATTAAATATATTTTTGATTTAAATTTTAATTATATTAAAACAATAAATAACAAGTCATGTATTTATTTATCTAAAACTTTAATAAATAATAATTTCACAGACAAAATAAAACACTTTGTATGTATATTTGTGCATTATAAATTTGTTGACAAAAACTTTGTGTTTATATAAAATTTTAGCAAAAAAGAACAATTGCAGTTTACACAAGGTTACTTACTAGAAATTGCCTTCTAAGATAAGACAAAAGTTAAATAATTTTAAAAAGATTTTTAATCGTTTTAATTTCCTTTTTTTAATGAGTTTGCCAAAAAATTTTCAAAGTTATCTGAAACAGATTTTTTAAATGGGAAACCCTATTTTTAATATACTATAATTATAGCGGATGAAAAGACGAATCTATAACACTTCGATTGTAAGGTAACCTTGAAATTATGACACTTTTGAATACATTTTCTAAAAGATACATGAATTCTTTGGAACGTATCTTTCTAATCATTGGATAAGCATTGGTAAAACATTGTTTTAGATCTTCGAGATTGATCAAATGATTCCAAAAGATAACATCTGATTAAATAAAATAAAATTTTTTTGTTTAAAAAAATTTTATTGTTTTTCATTATTACTTACCTATTCATTATACTTACCTATTACTAGTGTTTTTCTAACTTTTTTTTATTTCAAGATCACCCCATGGTGATCAAAATGTTATAGATCGTTAGATTCTTTTTATCCTCTATAATTATAGTTGATTAAGAATAGGATTTCCTTTAAAAAATTTTTTTTAATTTTTGCGCTTCCACTTAAAAAAAACTAAGACGATTACAATATAATCTTTCAAATTATTTAACTTTTATCTTAAATGTTTTTGTGAAATAATTATTCATGGCTCTTTTGTGTGAAAAATAATTATGAAGATATCTTGATCATCTAAGTTTTAAGAAGGCAGTTTCTAGTGATTCACTCTGTATATAATCCAAATAATCTCAAGGACTATTAGCAAATGGTGCGGTCATCCTAAAATTGTATTGAAAACATGAAAACTATACAAAATATTCTATCTATATATTACTAAGATGCACATTTAGAACTATTTTAATAAAGTAAATCAATAATATAAGATAATAAATTCTTACTTCATGAAATAATAATGTTAATTCTTTATTATCAGAAAATAATTAAATTGTGCATCAATTAATATATTTTTACAAATATATTAGCAATAGATTTTTCACATTTGCAATTAATTCTGATGTACATATTTGAATATATATTCTGATGTAATTGCTAGTCAATAATATTTTTTGTTGTCAACACGCATAATATATGTAAAACTAGGAATTAAATTATTTAAAGTAGAATATATTTGATTATTAAGATCAAAATATATTTGTAAATATATTAAGCGACAATACAACTTCTAAAACAACATTCAAGACACCAAATAAATTCCACATTATAAACATATGGTCACAACACTGATCAATCTAAAATATATTTCGTTTACTTTTCTTTTTGCTTTCTTCTTTCTGATTTTCCTTTTTCCTTTATGTCCTTTTTCCTTATGTTGCTTCTGAAGATAGAGTAATTCTATTCGCAATAAAGTGATTTCATCTATTGTAAAATTTTCAATACTATGCTTTACATAATCTCATTTATTAAATAAGTTTAAATGTACACACAGATGTACATATTTATATATATGTATATGTGTAAGAAATTATACTTTCATTAAGAAAAACTTGATGGACGCTGGGAGTCCTTTTTGGAATAGTCCGCTGGATTTTTCTTTATGAAAATGTGATTCCTTTTGATTATATACACTTGTATTTTTATTAACGCTATAAGTTATTTGGTGGGTGCTGGGAGTCATTTTTTGGGATAGTCCGCATTGAAACTAGATTAATAAAAATAATAATAATACAAGTGCATAAATAAAATAGATCAAGAGGAATTACATTTGCAGAAAAACTTGATGGGTGCTGGGAGTTCTTTTTGGGACAGTCCGCATTGAGTTTTTCTTTAATGAAAATATAATTTTATTTGATTATTATTTATTAAATAATTATAATTATATAATTATATATGTTTATACATCTATACTTACATATTTATACAAGTAAACAAATGCAGAAATGATTATTCAGAATTGATTAGATATAAAAACATTTACATACATGATTGCATACATTTACTACAAATATTATACATCGTAACTGTCAAATAAATTTTTTAATATGTAATAAGATCACAAAACGAATGTGCTAAAAACTTGCATAATACTATTTCTTACACATATATAGTACGCACATATGTGTATATACATATTTATATAATAGAATTTGCATACTATGAAAACAATATTTCTAAATACGTTTGCTGAACATATCTTTGATTGATAAATTGTTGTATAATCTTATTATGTGTGCGTAATAATATTATATACTGTTATTACATTATTACTATAATATATACTTTATAATTATGTAAGAAATAGAATTATGTAAAGCGTGCGGTAATTGAGTATAACAGCTAATTCATTTTAAAGCATATTTAATATATTCTTAAATCAAATCAATTCTCATTTGATAATTTCTACATATATATACTCTTTTTAAGTTTTTGATAAGATGTTTGTGTATATTTTGTAAATAAGATAAGATATGTGATACTTTTTTAAGCATAGTGTATTTAAAATCCAATCAATTCTCACTTGGTCATTTCTGTATTCATTTATTTTTTATGTTTATGATAAGATGTGTGCGTATATATTTTAATATTTTATAAATAAGATAAAATATATGATATTTTGTTTTAAGCATAGCGTATTTAAAAAAATAATATATGTATGTATATATAAGAAATTATACTTTCTTTTTCTTTTATCCCATTTATGTTCTATGTATACACACATATGTAATAATTATTTTTTTTTATTTTTGTAAAAAAGTTGTTTAATAAAAAGTTATTAAATATTATATAATATATTCTAATTTACTATATATTTTTCATCATTTTATACAATAATAATTTAAATAATACGAATTCTTCATTGTATATGTATGTTAGTATATAGTCGACTAATATATTTAATACTTATGAATAGTTTGTATATATTGTAAAATGTTTTTAAACATTTTTTTATTTATAGATCAGATATGTAACACTAAAAGCATGATTTTACTACAAACAAAAAAAATTTAAAAAGAAAATCAATTAATAAATTTGTATACACGCGATCAGAATTGAAATTATATAAATAATAACACAATAACAATCTAATACAGTTTTTAATATATTTATTCGATAGCTTTGTTATATTATATATTTACACGAAAAGTGTCTTCTCTCTTATCTTTTCTCTACATGTTCTAGGAATACTATATATATTAAAATTTATTCATTATACTATGCATAACATATATACATAATCATATCTATGTACATAATAATATTTGACATGTCAAACAATGTATGTAATCAGTAGGTATATGGATTTTACAGATAGTTACCGTCGGCTGCAAGCGACGCTAGCGTAATCTTAGATCAAAACATTGGAAAAGTACATTTTCTGGACGGAGGTAATCGGAACGTTTCTTACTTAAAAATTTTAATATTGTGACTTTGCATCGTAATATTTCCGTTTGTAAACATGTAGAGCAAAAATAAAGACACTTTATTCATATAATTCAAACTCAAGCTATCGATTAAGCTTAGAATTCAATCCGTTCAGCGGTTATGGGAACTGATAATCTGAGATATTTTCAACTTGTTGATTCGCGTATAGATATACGGTGCGTCTCTGCTTCTCCCAGGGCTTGGCGCGAGACGCTACCGTGTCTCTTGATTCTTCATGATGTTATAAGTTATTTTATTATTTATCTGTAAATTTAATTATTTAACCCAGCCTTTATGTATGAATAAAAACGAGTAATAGATATGCACAGTCCGCAAAACTTAAATCTTTCTCTCAACACACTCTGCTAAAGAAAATGTAGAAAAATGATGAGGTAGATGAGACATGATACTCCAGTTAGAACGAGACAAAAGATCTGAAATTAAAATATATACTCAAGAAAAGTGTATGCAACGTTACTCTCAGATGATGCTCTTCAATAGGTGCCCAATTTGCACTGTATAAGTTTGACAAAAACTTGTGAAAAGACTTAAATAGAAAATATGGAGGAAGCCAAACATCGTGCGCGAATGGAAGAATTTCTATGGAAGCTTTACATAGAGATGGTCAATGGGCATTCATGCGATTTATGGGAAAAGGAATGTCTTAAATATCTCGAGTGATTGGAAGAACAGTACCGACTCAAAATGTTACAGCAAGGGCATGGAATTAAATCGCTAATTAGCCGAATCGCGTGACTTGAGGGTTTAAGACATTCGTTACGCAAATGTTATAAACCCGCAGATGTCCGTGTCCTATCGACCAACACTCCTGTTAATTCGATTGTACAAATAGTACAAGGCAGAGAAATCGGATTGAAGAAATCTAGTACAAGATTTTTAAACTGTTTTTTGAAAGATCATCGTGAAGTGATGTTCGAGGAATGGGATTGGGAAATGTAAAACGCAGCCGACGCCTCATTATAGATGAGAACCGCATTGAAATACTTGAAGAACTAATTGTAAGTATCTATTTTTAAAAATTTTATAATATTTAAATTACTATTTTAATAAAATTTGATTTCTTTGTCTGTTTTAAATGGGGCATTAACTTGTTATATTATAAATATAATTATTTTTATTATATTTTTATTTTTATATTTTTCATATTTTACACACACATACACACACACACACTTTATATGTATTTTTACACTACATATATTAATGAATTAATATTTTTATTATTAATATTATTTAAATTGTTAATTATTTCTGCGCCTCCTTTCCTTTTCATATCTAAGCGCTATCTCTTTCTCTCTCTCTCTCTCTTTCCCACATGCATGCAAACGTCATCCTTTTCCTACCCGTGCGCTATCCTTCTCGCCTTGCGAACATCATATCTCGCATCATCCACGTGCATGCAAATCATTAGTGCTATCCTTCTCCCACACATTGCGGAAGCCTCGCGCTAACCTCATACTCGCGCGCTATTCTTCTCCCTCAACCTCGCGGATTTTTCGCGCTATCCTTCTCTCGCATGCATGAGATCATTATTGCTATTTTCTCTCTCACGTGCATGCAAACATCTAGCGCTATCCCTCTCTTTTTCGCGGACCCCTCGACAACCGATCGCTTCACGCGGATCCCTCTCCTCCTTCGCCGACCCCTCGTCAACAGGTCGCGCCGCAGTTCCTGCATGTTATTATATTCCCCGCGCGGTTTCCCCGCGCCATGCATTCCTCAGAGGTCCAGAGTTAGAACTCTCCTTATACCCACTATAGCCACTATTTTATGATTTATTATTCATAAAATCCGCAATATAAATAGTACTATTTTATATATTATACAAAATATATATTTGAGAGGAAGAATATAATAATGTAATTTTTTAATATAAATGAAATGCATTTTGATTTTTTCGAGAGAATCTATAATATTTCTATAAATACAAGATTGATCTTAGGACAAATATTATTTCAAATTACACATTCTTACAAATTGAACTATTTCTATGTATTTGGCTAGGTAATTATTGATTTAATATTTAGTTTTTAGTTTTTAAAGATTTTTTTTCAGAAATATTTTTTTAGAGGAAAATTATTTTTTAGTTTTTTATTTTGTATGGAAAATATGTCATATCTTAATTTTATTACAGTTATATTTATAATGTAATTGTGTAATATTACATTATACAGAGTACGACAACTTTTAACACACTCAAAGGTAAATTGTGAAGGTAGATTAGACTGAATTGAAAAGTCCTGTACCATTTTACAAAATTCGCAATAATTATTACGTTATTAATTAAAATATTATTATTACGTTATTAATTAAAATATGTGACCGCGTTAGAAAGCGGTAGTCCGGTATCGGCAGGCAGATTACTTGTGTGCGTCTCAGAGTAACGAAAGCATTATCTAATTGAGAAGCGGAATCATGCAGTCATATCTCTTCTAAATGATACTTTTGTTGCTAAGAGACATACATAAATAATCATCGTACGTGCCTGCCGATACCGGTCTACCGCTTTATAATGCGCTCATTAGCACATATATTTCAATTAATAACATAATAACTATTGCAAATTTTGAAAAATGCTGCAGGACTTTTCAATTCAGTTTGGCCCAATCTACCTTCACACTTCGGGTGTGTTAAAAGTTGCCGGACACTCTGTATAATTGTTACAATTAAATATATATAACTGCTATATAATATTTTTACTTCCTTGAATGAGTAATTACAAGGAACAAGAGTATTGCATTTATAATCCTGTAATATATTTGGTTATACTAATTGTGAATTATGTAACCATTATAACATAGTTATAAAAGTATGTTTGCTGAGTAGATAGGCAATCTACGCTATCGCGTTAGCATGATGTCAGCGCTATTTTAACTTTCATCGTCGTGATATTATTTGTTTGAGAAGACGCAAAAAAAGCCACGCGTATGTGTCAAGAAATCGCATAATTTATTATAGTATCGCACAAAACACGCAAATGAAGAAATATATAACTATTCTATATACATTATATAACAATATTATACAAATAATATATATATTTATATGTAAATATTATATAACAGCTGTTTTTTAAATTTTTTTATTCTAATATTATATGACTGTTATATGTATTTGCTAGTATAAAGCAACAATAAACAGATAATATATAAATTTATATAATAAATATATTACAGCTGTTATTTTAATTTTTTATTCCAATGTTATATAGTTGTTATAATATGTGTTTGCTAGTATATTATATAGCAACGCTAAATAGATGATATGCAACAATTATATAATAAAGATATAACGCTGTTATTTTATTTTTTTCAATGTTATACAGGGTAGGCCATTTTAATATCCACTGAAATATCTTAAAATTTATAAGTTTAAGACAAAAATGTTTTAGACAAAAATGGTATGGTTTTTAAGGGACTAGACGATTGGCTTGACCTTGAAAAGTTATTTGAAGGTCACATAAAGGACACATTAAATTTTTTAAATGGAATACTATACTTTTTATTACATATGCTTGTAACCCATCTTGACAGCTTTCCAAAACACTATAATAAAGTGGGTTTTTTTAAAGTATTTTCCGAGTTAAGAGACTTCAAAGTTGCAATATTTTTACATAAAATACAAAATATCTTGTATGTTATCATGTTATGGAATCAAGACATGTGGGTGAAAAATTGATTTGACTTTGGAATCTCTAAGAGTCAACCCCATAATAACCCCATAATAATATGCAATAAAAAATATAGTATTTCATTTAACAAATTAAATGTGACCTTCATGAGACCTTCAAATAACGTTTCAAGATCAAACCAATCGTATCGTATTATGGCTCCCTATACAACTTTTGTTTAAAACATTTTTATTTTAAATTTATAAATTTTAAGATATTTTAGTGAATACATTAAAATGGTCTACTCTGTATAACTGTTATAACTCAGCATAAAACATCCTCAGGATCATCCTGAATAAGTTCAAGACGGTACAAGATATTTGAACGACATATTAAGATATTATTATAAATATATTTTAATATACATACATGACTATTTTTAGGGGATGATTACGATAATTACGGCCCCTATTTGAAAGATCATTTCTAACGGCATTTTTGACAAGGAACACAAAAAAAATAGTAAAAAAAATTTTCGATCAAGTTCCTGAGATATCCGATTTTAAAGTTTCACAGTTTTAATGTATTTTCTGTTATAAAATAAGGAAAAATAAAGTTTATTTACGTTGCATTTGTGTAAAGCAGATGTGAAAAAAATGTATGTTTACATTTTCAAGAATGACACTCCTTGAACTTTTTCACATTCCATACAAATCGAGATTCAACTCAAATCTTTATATTGATAAGTGTTATTTATATAATTTTTTGATATAAAGTAAAAAATTGTGAAATCCATGTGGAATCTCATTTTGCAATAAAAAATATATGCGTGGAGACAATATGTTACGCCCCTCTCCTCTTTACGCAGGGGCTCCACTATCAAAAAATTAGACAGGTTTGCATTGAACCCTGCATGGAAAATGGAAAATCCTAAAGAAGTTTGGTCTCTGTAAATGTAAACTATAGTCTAACTATCTATTATATTGGATGTCCTTCTGTTATACTAACTGTCTATTATATTGGATGTCCTTCTGGATTTCCAAAGGACATATCTAATATATGTATTATCTAGCAATTAATTAATGACATTAATTTTGTTTAATATTAATAACTGAATTTGACGCACATTTTCATATATCCAAAATTATTAATTATTTATGAGACATTTTATGAGAAATGTGTGCAACATGGCAAAAATTTCACAAAAAATAGTATTCAGCGACTAGTTTGTTTGTTTACCGCTATGCAACGCGCAATGCATTTCCTACTTGAATTTTAATCATGAGAATTATATAAAGCTTGCAAAGATCAATTGACAAAAAATAAAAAATGTAAATGTAATTATTTTGATGAGACTAAATTCTGATACAATCGCAACATAGAAAATCCAAATATTAGATTGTTTAGAAATCGGATAGATAAATGTCCAAAAAAATAAAAACTATTCATGTAGATTACGAAAGTCTTCAAATATCAAAAAATGTGAATTATTTTCAGTATTAGATTTTCAGTATTGGCAATAAATAACAGGACGCAATTTTCAAAATTTGCTTCCTGAAACGCACGAAAAATATCCCTAATATCTTACAGAAATCCTTAGAATGTTCCACAAGGTCTGCTTGGATTCTCCAGAGGCTAGTATTCGGCTATCATTTATTTTTTTCAGGATAGAACATCCAGAGGAAATTCAAGGATTAAAATGCAGGATACCTGCAGGATATTCTATATGTAAATCCTGGACGATCTAAGGACATTGTGCTATTTAGAAATATGTGTTTCTTAGGTTGTCAATGTAATCATTTCCGAAAAATCATCGCAAATGTTATCTATCTAATAAGACAGATATTCTTATTAGACTTTTAAATCATATAATTGTTCGACACATAAATCTTAATTCTTTATCGCGTATGTGCACATTTTGATACACATTTACAACTCCACTTCTATCATACATGTCGCCAGTCACCAATCGTCAGTCGCCAGTCGCCAATCGTCAGTCGCTAATCGCCAGTCGCCTGTTAATAAGTTCCGGCTAAACAGTCTTCGTGTGCTTCTCATAGTATTTCGTGTTCATTCGCTACTCGTAAAAATGAATGATCATACTGTCGTAATTGTCTCGGCTGTCAGGACACCAATAGGTAAACGAAGAATGATATGTAATATTAATGATATGTAATAAAATTAAATGCAATTTAGTCGAAAAAGTTATCAAAGTTTACGATTATTGTAACATTTAAACTGCATAAGTAAAATTTTTAAAATATGTTGTGCTATTAAATTTTGCTATAAATTTATTTTAAATTATTTTAAATGTAAATAATAAAAATTTATGGCTATCTTTTAAACTCATTCAAGTTACCTAGCAAACATACTTTTATGTTAATAATGGTCACATAACTCTGTTACATAATTCGGTTATATAACTGAATATAAGAAATAATACTATAGAAATATAACATAATATCCGATAAATATGCATATTAGGTTACATCTTGCCAATAATTTCGATCTTGACATATGTTGTCAAGGATATAATCCTGAGTAATTTTTCCTTATAACTTAATCGGCGATCTCTTATAATTTCTGAGATATTTAAAGTTAAAATTTGATTCAAAACAAAAATTTGATTTGGGTTATATGACATAAACGAAACCAAGTTTTTTCTTTATATTAATAGATATTTTGTCGACCTTGTTTAGAATATATTTCAAGTGTGCGTGGTTTTAATTGAGGAAAATAAATTTTCTTTTTTATGATAGCATTTATCGACGGGTTTACAACTTGCAAAGCGTTCAATGCTATGTGTCTATGTGTTTTTGATAGTGAATCCCTCCGCAAAAAGGACGGAACATATGCCTCCACGCATATACTTTTTAATGCAAAATTCCACATGAGTTTACAACTTTCCACTTTATGCATATTTACCAAACAATTATATAAAACAGCATTTATCAATATAAAAATTTGAGTTAAACCTCGATTTGTGTGGAAAGTAAAAAAACTCAAGGAGTTTTGTTCTTGGAAATGTAAACGGACACTTTTCTCACAAATGCAACATAAACAAACTTTATCTTTGCTTATTTAATAACAAAAAAAGCATTAAAACTGTGAAACTTCAAATCGCATATCTCAGAAACTATTGGTCAAAAATTTTTCCGTGTTCCTCGTCAAAAATGCCTTCAGAAACGACTCTTCAAATAGGGGCCGTAGTTATCGTAGTCGTGCCTAACTTTAATATAATTTTAATATAATTTTAATATAATTTTAAATATCTCAGAAATTATAAGAGACCGCCTATTAAGTTATAAGGAAAAGTTACTCAGGATTATGTCCTTTACGGTATGTCAAGGTCAAAGTCATCGACGAAATGTGATCTAACATGCATATTTATCGAATGTTATATTATTGATGCATTAGGAACATAACTATAAGATAATTAAGAATAAGATTCTGATTTGATATTTATAATTTTATGAAGAGAAAGGCTCTAGTATTCAAAATAAGGAATAGTGGGCTAATAACTTGACACAGAAAATAATGCGCAAATTTTATATATATTTTTTGCTTATTCTGAATGTTTCGATTCTAGTATTTGGATTATCCTAGCAATATTAGTCGGTGTATAATTTAATATGTACCCAGCAAACACATATTATAACAGTTATATAACATTGGAATAAAAATTAAAATAAAAGCTGTTACAATTTTATTATATAAATGTTATATCATTTATTTATTGTTGTTATTAAATATATGTGAGAATAGTTATACTCTTGTAATATAATATTTATAAAATAACATAAAAGTATTGATATTATATTATTTTATTGATACATTAAGAAATAATTGTAACAAAATTATTATATAACATAAAAATAGTAATCAGTCGCTAGTTCGTTTGTTTATCACTACGCGACAAGCGATGCGTTTATCTCGCATTTGAGATTTGATCATAAGAATTATATAAAGCTTGCAAAGAGCAACTGGAGATAAAAAACGTATTTATTTGCTTATATTATTATTATATTAATTATTTTGATCAGTTTAATTTCTGATGCAATTCCAACATAGGAAATTCAACTATTGGACTGATTGTTTAGAAGTCGGGCAGATAAATGTCCAAAAAAATTAAAATTATATCCTATTTATCATATTATATTTGTTGTCTACTTGAGACATAAAATGCAGTTCTAATATTAATAATATAAATAAATAAAATTTTGCATTTTATGAGTTAAATGATTTAAATTTATTTATTTTATTATTTATTTAATTATGTTACCAAGTCTTTTTATCATATAAAATATATATAAAGTAATAAATGTAACTGTATTTTAAAGAACGTATATATGTTAAAAAATATTTGTATATATTATATTATTATAAATGCATATCTATAAGTAATGTTTCTGTACCATTTTGTGCTGTATATTCAAAATAATTGAAAATTATAATGCAATATTCATATAACAAAATTAAATAAATATTAAATCAATATGTTATATGTTAATTTTTTTACAGATATTTTCTTAATGTATCAATACTTTAACATTATATGTATAATGTTATAATTAAATGTATAACTGCTACATAACATTGTTGCTTCCTTAAGTGGAAAATTACAAGGAACGAGAATATTACATGTTATGTTCTTGTAATATTACTTGTTATATTTGGTTACACTGAGTTATGTAACTATTATAATAGATGCTGTCCATTTAGTGACTCAAATCGACACAAGTATCATTCTATCTTTATTGTTCACTGGTATTGAAAGACGATAGATTGAATTGAAAACACCCTAGTTATAAGAATGTGTTTGCTAATAAGTATCTGTTCTCAGTACTCTGTGTAAGAGTGGCGAGTCTCTCTCCGGTTCTAACTAAAAAGGAAGCCTTTATTTTTGTCTTGTTTTTTTAGAAACATAGTAATTCAAAACCTGCGTTTGTTGAAACAAGGCAATGTGAGCCACAGGAATCAAGACACAATTATTTTTTGTGTAATAATTCGTAATTTGCAATTTTGTAATAATTATTGAAAAATTAATTTAGAAGGATTGACCAAATCACGTGAGTCTAAGCGCTCTATAAAAAGAAACAATCAATTGATGGTTGCTAGAATGCGAGAATTTATTATTATTTATCGCTAGTAACTGTTGTCATTTGTAGAGCGCTCCTCCTAAAATTTCGTCGCGCCTAACAACTGCAAACTTCTGGGCCGTCTTTTCCGAGTGCAAATTGATCTTTTTTAACTAATTTTTCAATAATTATTATAAAAATTGCAAAATGATAAAGAATTTTCTTACTCAGTTTAATCCATCCTATCTGATGCATACGACGGGTAATGCGACTCTAGACGCCATGTATATGTCATTTCAAAAGTAATGCACGCGTAGTCATTGTGAAAGCTATTTCTAATATTCGTCCATTTATTGTACAATGGCATGCAAGTTTTTTAGATTAAGTATCGTTTCCTCAGGTTCTCTACTGCAACTGTCTATATATATGTATGTCTATATACTGTATATATATACACACACGAGAGATGATTCGCGAATTATGGGACATCCTGTATATATACAGGGTGTCCTAGACCACCCGTATACCCTTTTCTTTCAAAAACTAAGCATTTTAGAGAAAAACATTTAGAACAAAAATTGTATTGAGAGGTTTTGAGAGGAACATAAGATGGTGTCATTGGTTTGACCTTGGATGGCACCGTTAAGGTCAAATCAAGGACACCTTAATTTCTTAAATGGAATTTTCTATTACATATTCTTTATTGCACATTCTTATAGCTTATGTCGAGAGCTTTCCAAAACACTATAATAAAGTATTTTTTCATTAAGAATTTTTTGAGTTATT
>JBCEZV010199253.1:0-13294 GCA_039654365.1 Cataglyphis livida
CTAACAGAAGTATAGTAATAGCTCCAGCCAAAACGGGGAGAGAGAGAAGTAAAAGAACCGCCGTCACTAAAACTGCTCAAACAAATAAGTTAAGTGACTCTAAAGGCACTTTTCGTATATTAATAATTGTAGTAATAAAGTTAATTGCCCCAAGTAAACTAGACACACCTGCTAAGTGGAGAGCAAAAATAACGTAATCGACAGAAGAACTAGCATGTCCTAAGTGAGAAAGAGGGGGGTAAACGGTCCATCCTGTTCCCGCTCCAACTCCAACCAAACCACCCAAAATCAAAAGACAATAGGCAGGAGGAAGCAACCAAAATCTTAAATTATTTATACGAGGGAAACTTATATCAGGGGCCCCTAAAAGAAGAGGAACTATTCAGTTACCAAAGGTACCAATTAAAATTGGTATAACTAGAAAAAAAATTATTACAAAAGCATGGAGAGTAACTACTGAGTTATAGACTTCAGGAGAAACTCAAATACCTTTAGTTCCAAGTTGAAGTCGAATAATTCAACTTAATCCGGAGCCTCTTAGACCACATCAGAGCCCTAAAATCAAATAGAGCGTACCAATGTCCTTATGGTTTGTTCTTATTAACCAACGCTGCATTATTAAATATGTATAATTGTGAAAATTTTAGATAGGAAAAAAGTCTTAAACAAGACCCAACAACTAGGCATACTCTTTGTAAATCTATTCCTAGTTCTCACAAGACTCCTACTTTAGCAAGAAAAATAAGAGAAGGAGGGACTCCCCTTAATAAAAATAGGCCCATTCCTAAATTTCCTCAGATTGAAAAAAGAACTCTCATAATATAAGAGGCATATAATCATCAAAAATTTGCCTGAAAGTCAGATATTACTCACCCTATTTGTGAAATAGAAGAGGCTCCCAATAAATAATTAATGCTACCTGAATTAAATAGAAGAAAACCCCCCCAAACCGCAGTAAAACCAAAGATTCACCTTAAAGAAAAAACTCTAAGAAACCTGCCGGTGAAAAATAATGCAGGGATTTTGCCAACTAAAAAAGCTATAACCCATTGATTAGTATTTAAAGACAGTGAAGTAGGGATAACCCAAGAATGGAAGGGAGCAACCCCTAATTTTCACAGTATAGGAGCAAGGGAGAACTCTCTCCCTTTTAGTAAAAAAAGAAACAGTGCTATTCTTCCAATAGCCTGAGCACATATGTATCGCATAGACCCTTCTCCTCCTAAGCCTGAAACTCAAACGACGATGCATACTCTACAAATCTCTAAACAAGCTAGAGAGCAAAATATGTTTGTAGAAGAAATTAAGAGAATAAAGGAAAACATAAAAGATATTCCAAGGATTAAGTAACCAGTTCTAATATCGGGTCTTGCTATATTAGCACTATAAGTCCCCATCAAGAACCCCCGCTCCGCCGGCGAGACCCATAATCTTTAGCTATTCTAGGGGATACAATATGAAAAGGGTGACCCACTTAAAGTGGGTCACCCTTTTCATATTGTATCCCCTAGAATAGCTCCTTTAGTTACCGCATCCGTTACCTTCCTACTTCCTATTAGATTCCCTTTTATTACTAAGGGAATAGGAGACTGAGTTTTAAGGTACTTCTATTTAATTCCAATAATTATGTCTTTGGTTTTATGCATTCTATACTGACAAAAAGAAGTCACCAGAGAATCTTCTCACGGTTTCTATACCACATATGTAGCCCGAGGATTAAAGGGGGGTTTTGCTCTATTTATTTGTAGAGAAGTAATGCTATTTTTCAGCTTTTTCTGATCTTTCTTTCATGTTTCTCTAGTTCCCTGCTTTAACACAGGTTCACATTGACCTCCTTCAGGGATTGTTACATTAGACCCAATAGGAGTTCCCTTATTAAACACAACTATTCTATTATTTTCAGGAATTACTTTAACTTGAGCTCATCAATTTCTTACCTTAGGAGACTTAAAAAAGTCAACAGCAGCAATAATCTACACAATCATTTGTGGGGTATACTTTTTGTACCTTCAATATGGAGAGTATCAGGAACTTTCGTACAGTTTAGCTGACGGGATTTATGGAAGAATTTTTTTTATTACTACTGGGTTCCACGGTGGACATGTTATGCTAGGAACTATCCTTCTTTTAGTTAGAACATTACGATTGTCTTCCCATAGATCTTATCATTTAGGGTTCCAATTCTCTGCTTGATACTGACACTTTGTAGACGTTGTTTGATTATTTTTATATGCTTCTATTTATTGATGGGGGGGTTTTCTTCTATTGGCAGTGCCAAATCGGATTTTTACTCCGAAGGGTCCCTAAAGGGGAGAAGAAACACTAGGCCGAAGGAGCTTTCGAGCGTCAGTTTTGTAATCTGAGTTTTAGAGAACTTTCTCTCTCGGCTTTTGTTTCCGAGGAAAGCATTAAAATAATAGCCCAAATAGGTAAGATAGAATGAAGGGTTAAATTTAAAAATCCTGAAGAGGAAGTTGAGAAGGGTATTTGTCAGGTTCCTTGCCCATGTCACATTTTAGTATAGAGGACAAAGTGATAGAAAGCTCTTAAAAATAAAAATAGACCTAATCTAACCGCTATAAAGAGCCCTAAATTGCAAAGTACTATAACTCTTAAGAATTCACCAAAAAAATTAATAGAAAAGGGAAACCCAAATCTAGATATTAAAATCAATGCTCAAAGTAGTCCTAAGGCTTTTCCTATTGACCCTCGTATAAACAGTAAGGACCGTGTTTGAACTTGAGAATAGAGAATATTTGCAGCACTGAAGAGCCCTCTACTAGTAAAACCATGACCAATCATAATTAAAAGGGCTGCATAGATTCCAGTTTTAGATATCTCAGTTATTGCTGCAATAACTAGCCCTATATGAGCCACTCTTGTGTACGCAACATAAGCTTTAATATCTATTTGAGTAATTGCCATAATTCTGGCAGCAATGGCCCCAATTATAGCTCATGAAGATAAGGCATAAACCCAAGAGGGAACTTCCTCTATAAAAAATATAATTCGCCAAAGACCATATCCTCCTATCTTTAACAAAGAAGCTGCTAAAATTATTCTTCCAACTAAGGGCGCCTCAACGTGAGCTTTAGCAAGTCATTTATGTAGTCCTCATATAGGAAGTTTTACTAGTATTGGAAGAAAGGAAATTCCTAAGGAGGCAGCTCCCAGACCTAGTCAAGGGACAGAAAAATATCCCTCACCAAGAAATGCAATTACTACTAAAAAAGGAAGCCTTAAAACTACAGTGTAAATTACAAGAAAAGAAACTGCTTGACTTCGTTCGGGTTGCGTCCCTTTTAATAAAATCAGAGCTAAAAGAACAATTAAAACACTCTCGAATCAGAAGTAAAGATGGATTAACCTTGAAGAAAGGAAAAACCCCCCCAAACCCACATTTAACAAGGCAATGCTGAAGGCAAGTTTGGGCTGGATCTGTTGAGAAAGCATTCCAACCACCATACATATTATAAATAAGGGAGATCCTATTGTATCTAGAAAAAAATCCCCCAAAATTAAGTTATTATTGGTCGCTATAGGAATAAGCAATAGAAACAATAAAGTGCCTGGAAGGGGACAAAACGATACTAGAACTAGCCTAACTAGAGAAAAAAACAAACAAGGATGGAGAATTCTTCCCCGAGTTAAAGTTAGAAGCTTTAAACAAAGTTCCTCGAAATTTCTAAGGTTGATTTGGTTTTGAAAGCCGAGAGGAGGTACAATTTACCTGCCTTAGTGATTTATCTAATTTCCTTAGCTACAGCCCTCTTAGTATTAAGAATTGGTGTCTTAACTAGGAAAGTTAGCAATGATTATTCCACGACCTCTTACGAGTGTGGGTTCAGGGGTAATAGTGACCCACGAACAGGGTTAGCTCCTGCTTTTGCTCTAGTCTTAATTCTTTTCATGATTTTTGATGTAGAAGTTTGTTTGTTAGCACCCTTGTTGAGATTCGAATCTCAAGGAGGAGTTTGCCTATTCTCAAGGTTTTTACTGGCCTCCTTAGTACATGAATTAATAGAAGGATCTTTAAATTGGACCTACCTAGGTAAGCTAACTAAAGCTTGCGGGCTCATAACCCCTGGATGCCTCACGGCCCTAGGCTTATAAACTTAAGCTTTGTTCTGACTTTATCTCACAAATGTTTAACCGGGGAGATATGGAACTGATTGGGCTATCCAGCAAGTGACATTAAGCTACTAACGAGAGTTAAGCTTAGCTG
This sequence comes from Cataglyphis livida, assembly GCA_039654365.1. Taxonomy (NCBI): domain Eukaryota; kingdom Metazoa; phylum Arthropoda; class Insecta; order Hymenoptera; family Formicidae; genus Cataglyphis; species Cataglyphis livida. The sequence continues at coordinate 4,226 of JBCEZV010199253.1, forward strand.
TTAAACAGTGGTCCCGGCTAATATAAGGTGCCAGCAGCAGCGGTCATACCTTTAGGGAATCTGAAGAATAACAGACAACACTTCATAAAACCTAGAAAGTCAGGTAAAATTCTTTTCTAGTGAGAACCATTTTACCCCCAAGTCTAGACCAGGATTAGATACCCTGTTATAGTGGGAATAATATTTTTTTGTCTGAAGAATATATTCTAAAATAATTAAAGAACATGGCGGCAAATCTAGACCTCAGGGGAACTTGCTCCTTAATTTGATAGCCCACAAACTAAACAGCGCCCTATCTAAGAGTTGCTATATCGCCGTTTTAATAACAGAAATCTCGTTTGTTATCGTACCTCAAGAGGAAGAAAACAGGTATGATGGCGCCAATGATAGGGGGAGGGTGAGTTATATATGAGATATCTCAAGGATACTGAATTAAATGGCAGTTGAAAGAAGACCTGTAAGTAACTGCCTTTAGAGAAAGGTTCTTGAATCATAGCTAGATTTGTGCACAAATCGCCCGTCGCTCCCGCCTGTAAGGCGGGATAAGTCGTAACATAGTAGACCTACCGGAAGGTGGGTCTAACCTGACAAGGGAAATCCCACTTCAATTTCGCCGAAGGATTCCACATGTTTGGGTGGGCAGGTTAAATGAAGAGAGAATAAAAGTTTCGACCTTTTAAAAGCTTAAATAGCCCTTCATTATTTTACTTTCCCTTCTTTCAGCTCTTGATCATTCTCAACCAGATATTGGTTCTTTAAGGTTTATCTCTACCTTTTCCTGGGGATTTCCTATCTTGGGTATTTTTCTATTAACATCCAAGAGATGAGTCTCCAATCTAAGGATTTTGCTTTCAGTAGCCTCCAAATTTGGAGCGGAAGGTCACAAAAATTTCCCTGCAGCAGGTTATTTGGTAGCAAGTGCCTTCTTGATAATTGCTAGGATTAATTTATGTGGACTTTTACCTTTAACATTCACTCCAACAACAAGTATTTGATTTACTAGTAGACTAGCTTTATCAGCTTGGACAGCTATCATCATAAGGAGCCTGGCCTTTTCTGCTAAGTCTTTTCTCGCAGGCTTGGTACCTTCAGGAGTTCCGGTTGCTATAGGCGCTGTTCTTAGGGCTATCGAGTTTCTAAGTGTGGTAATTCGACCTATCACCTTGATGGTTCGATTAGCAGCCAATATTTCAACTGGGCATATTTTAATGGCTCTAATAGCTACATCTGTAATACCTTCTGTTATTCCATTAATACTTGGATTTAATATTTTTGAGACAGGGGTTGGTCTTCTACAAGCTTATATTTTCACACTTCTATTAAAGATTTATTTGGGAGAACACCCTTCTGAGGTAAGTGCTATCACGTCAGTATTTGGTCCTGGAAAAGAGGCTAGTTCCTCACCTCAGGTTGAGACAAACGTTCCCGACAAGAATTACTCTTCTTTATCTTTTAGTAATTTTTTCTATTCTTTCGATTCAGTCAAATTTGTTTTTTAGAAGTCACCGACCTATTTCTGTAAGATTGTCTTGCCAAGGCTAATTGATTTGCTGTTAACAAGTCTACTGAGTAAGTCTCACCTTAGCTGCCGCGTAATTTAAAAAGAATTTTCGGTTTTGCAAATCGATTGTGGGGAAGTCCCCGCGGCGAAAAGGGTTGTGGCAGAAAAATGCACTAACTTTAAGCGTTAGAAATAAGCTTTAGCTTCTTCCCTATTGGTAGCCCCCTGCCTAATGAGTTATTAACCCGCCCTTTGGGAGGGCGATAAGCGGGTTAACCCGCCTTAGGAATTGTTAGATTCCCTAATTTTTGTAATAATTCTGATTATAGTGTTTCCCCATTTAACAAAAGTGGTACCAACTTCTGCTATTGCTTTAATGTTGATAAGAGGACTTTTCAGCGCTGCTAGATTAGCCAACATAAGAGTATGGCTATCTTTTCTAATTTTGTTGGTTTTTGTGGGAGGAATTTTCATTACATTTCTATTTATAGCTATGTTTAGAGAGCCTTCCACCCCACCTTCTTCTATACCTATGTTTTCCCTCGTTTTAGGGGTAGCTTCAGGGTTAGCTCTCGTAATGGGAGAACAAGTAAAAAAAGAGCCTTCCTGAGTTCAAGCAGAAAATGTTGAAGAATGAGCAATTCTTTATTCACTTGCTATTCTAACTTTAATAGCGGCTTTAGTTTGGGCTGTAAAAATTTCTACTCACAGGCATCACTCTCTAGAATGTTTATAACAAGAACTTTTTTAATTTTAGCCCTGGTTTTGATTATAATTGTTGCTAATTGCTCTGTTCTAACAACTGTCGGTGGAGTCCCTTTCTCTCTTATAGCATCATCCGAAACCATGTCTCTATCTGTGGTGTTAATTGTGGTCTCTTTATCTATTACAGCCTTTTCTGGTAGTTATATGAGAAGAGAAGCTGGTCCCTTTTTAAAATTATTAACTACATTTATTGTTAGAATAATAGTACTAATTCATAGAGGGAGGTTCCCTGTCTTAATGTTAGGATGAGATGGGCTCGGACTTACTAGGTTTTTTCTAATTCTTTACTACCAGCCTAGCCTTTACTCAGAGAGATGTGGATTTATTACATTGTTGACTAATCGAATTGGTGATTGTTTACTTTTTTTGTGCCTCCCAATTTTTTTAGCAAGAGGTTTTAGACTTTATAATCTTCCTTCTGTTAGGATTCTATTAATTCTAGCAGCTATGACGAAAAGAGCTCAATGACCTTTTAGGTCATGGTTGCCAGCGGCTATGGCGGCTCCTACTCCTGTATCTGCTTTAGTTCATTCTTCCACACTAGTTGTAGCTGGAGCTTATCTTTTATCAGTTGTGGGGGTAGGAGGTTCAAGGTTAATTGCCTTTGTTGGGGCTCTAACTTACTGTATAGGCGCGGCTCTTAGGGCTATAGAAAATGATCTCAAAAAACTTATTGCCTTTTCTACCTTAAGACATATAGGATTACTATTTATTGCTATTGGTTTGGGTCAAGTAGAGTTAGGGATGCTTCACTTAGTTATACATGCCTTGTTCAAGAGAAGCTTATTCATTGTGGCTGGCTATCGGATGATAGCAAGAGAAGGGGCACAAGATACTCGTGCTCATGGATTTAGAGTTGGGTCTGTTCTTACAGCCTACCTAACAATTATTTCTGCAAATCTTCTTGTCATCCCATTCGTGGGGGCTTCCTTAAGAAAGCATCCTTTGGTTATTGATTCAGTTCAAGGTCATAGAATAATTGTGGGTTTAATTGTCTTTGGAACATTAATAGGTGGAGTTTATACTGCGCGAGTCTTAAAAACGTTTGGTATACCTTCATCTCCTGTAATTCTCAGAGTGCAGAATCTATGAGCTCCATTAGTAACTATTCTTTTTTTAATTGGTATTGGGTTGGTACCATTTTCTTTGGAAATCCACCCCGCAGTACCATTTACATTTGACATTGGATTGTCTTGTTTAAGATTAATGGGTTTCTTATGGTGTATAAAAAGAAAGAAGACCTTGAAAAAGGAAAAGCGAGATTTAACTATAGGAGTTTTTTCTTTAAGGTGAATTGCTCCTCTTCAGTTAGGACGAAAGTCTTTAGTATCTTTCAAAACAGCTGAATTATTATTATTTGACCCTTCATGATGAACTAGTCCGAAGAGAAAACAAGATGTATGAGGTTTAAGATTGATTTACTAGATGCTATTATAGGGCTGTAAACTCTTGAAACGCGAGACTCGCGGTCTAGAAATTATTTTTTATCTTTCTTGTGTTACAGTTGGGTCTTTATTCTTTAATACTCGAAGGTTCTTAGTCTTTTTAATGGTTCTCGAGACTTCCTTATTGCTAATTTTGTCACAAAGTATGATGTCAGGTTTAGGAGTGGGGGTTTTTTGTATATTTTTAACTTTTGCAGCATTCGAATCAGGGGTAGGGTTGAGGTTGCTACTTCGAAACGCGCCTCAAAAAGGGGCTGTGCTCTCATCCAATTTTTAACTTTGCGTAAATCATTAATTTTACCATCTCCAGCAGGATTATCTTATGCTTGAAGAGGGGGAAGCCTTCTAGGCCTGGTTCTCATTATTCAGATTGCTACAGGACTTCTCTTAACCACCCATTATACTGCTTCAACATGGGGGGCTTTTGAGTCTTTAGTCAGAATAATGCGAAACACGAGATCGGGTTGGGCCCTACGTAATATTCATGCTTTGGGAGCTTCAACCTTTTTTGTTTTTATTTACTTGCACATAGCTCGAGGGTTGTACTTTAAAAGTTATCTAACAAAACCTAAAGTTTGAATTTCGGGTTGTGTCATTTATTTAGTCGCAATAGCAATTGCATTTTTAGGTTACGTATTACCTTGAGGGCAAATGTCTTATTGAGGAGCCACTGTAATTACTAACTTGATTTCAGCCATTCCCTACATTGGGACTTCCGTGGTAGAGTGGGTTTGGGGGGGTTTTTCAGTAGGGGAAGCAAGTCTTCACCGCTTTTACACTCTTCATTTTTTGTTGCCTTTTCTGCTAGCTGCTCTTAGAGGTGGACATCTAATTTTACTTCATGAATCAGGTTCTTCTAACCCACTAGGACAGCTCTCAACAGCCTATAAATCCTCTTTCGCTCCTTACTATACCCTGAAGGACTTATTAGGTTATAGTTTTTTTGCCTTGTTATTTTTAGGGGTAACTATGTCTCCTTATTGAGATGCTTTTGGTGACTGTGAAAATTGAAAAGAAGCTGCATATTTAGTAACACCTGTTCATATTCAACCAGAGTGGTATTTTCTCTTTGCCTACTGTATTCTCCGAAGAGTCCCTAATAAGTTAGGTGGTGTTGTGTTACTAGTAGCTAGGGTTATTGCGTTTATCCCATTAGTGCTTAAGCCGTTGTCTACACCTCGAAGATTTTCATTATTAGGGCAAGTCACAATCTGATCTTTATTTAGAGTATTTTGTTTATTAACATGGCTAGGAAGCTGTGTTGTAGAGGACCCTTATATTCTGCTTTCGCAGGTAGTAACAGTATGCTACTTCACATTATTAGTTTTAATTTAACTTAGTAGCTCAAGATAGAGCGAGTCTTTGAAGAAGACTAGGTCGGAAAATCCGCGAAGTTGGCTTGCAACAAAACTGATCCCAAATTTGATTAAATGATGGTGTTTCTTCCCAGCAGTTGGGGATACTATTGCTACATGACTGACTTCTAGTATTTCTAGTAGGATTACTAGTTTTCGTTTTGGGGGGTTTAGTTTGTCTCCTTGGATCTAAGCTCTCGCATCGTGAGCTTTCGCACCAGGAAGCTTTGGAAACCTCTTGAACTATTGGACCAATTATTATTTTGATTGTCCTCGCACTTCCTTCTCTTCGATTTTTGTATCATTTAGATGCAAAACCGGATCATCCAACGACTATTAAAGCAGTTGGGAGTCAGTGATATTGAACTTACCAGAGAGGAGAAGAATATTCTAGTTATATACTAAAAGGGGCTTCCGAATTTAACTCTGTAGATAACCCTTTAGTTGTTCCTGCGGGAAATATCTCTGTTTTGGCCTCTTCTACTGATGTCCTTCACTCTTGGGCCTTGCCTTCTGGAGGAGTCAAATTAGATTGTGTACCAGGACGTATCAATTCAGGTCACACATGCTTACCTCAAGGAGTTTACTATGGCCTTTGTTCTGAACTTTGTGGGGTTAATCACTCTTTTATGCCAATTAAAGTAGAAGTTTATTAATGTCTTACTTAGTAGCACTGATTTTTTGCCTTTCGATAGTTTTTTCGGTAGCCTGGGTAACTATATTAGAACGAAAGCTTTTGAGATATCAACAAGGACGGGTGGGGCCTAACAAGCCAGGATTTCTCGGGCTAATTACCCCATTAAGGGATGCTGCGAAACTTTTAACGAAATCTTGAACCGGAGGAAGTTTCCTGAATAGAATTTTCTTCAAACTATCTCCACTAATATTTTTTATTACATATTTATTTATAACGGGATTTTATAAGTTAAGGTTAGACAGGTGAGAGGTGCTATTTAGAGGGTTGTTCTTCTTTTTGGTCGCGGGCTTTTCTGTATATGGAGTCTTACTAACAGGATGAGCTAGTAATAGGGCATATGCTTTATTAGGGGCACTGCGGGGCGGTGCCCAAGCTCTTAGGTATGAAGTAGGACTTTTTATCTTTATTATAATAGTCCTTTTCATATTTTCTAGGGGATACTCTACCCTCAGGCTTTTTTGTGTTAGGAATATTTTACCTGTTCTTTTGGTTATGTTTTTCTTTGTAATTCTCGCAGATTTAGGGCGAGCTCCTTTTGACTTTATTGAGGGAGAATCTGAACTAGTAAGAGGCTTCAATGTTGAGTACTCTAGTACTCCGTTTGCTCTAATTTTTCTAGGAGAGTACTTAGGAATTGTCTTCTTTAGCTGAGTCTACGCGAGACTTTGAGGCCTCAGTTGGGGAGCTCCTGCTGTTATAGCTTTATTTATTACAGTTCGGGGAGCCTATCCTCGGGCTCGTTATGACTCTTTAATAATACTAAGTTGAGCTATTATTTTACCCTTAATAATTGCAGGACTATTTCTGTTTTTAGTATAAACAGGTTGGTAGGTTAAGTAAATCGTTAGTCTTCAAAACTGGAGTTGCATAGTTTGCCCAACCTTTTTCAGAGGCCGGTTAGGCGTCTCTTTGTGGTGGAGAAGGACCCTCTTGGGCTGGGCCAAATAAGAGGAAGTATATAGACTGAAATAGTCTTGAAGGGGCGAGAAGTCCTTAACCTCCTTGGAAGGGAGGCACTATCAACAAGGAGCGGAAAGTTTCCGTAACCAACTTTGTAAGAGTCAGTATTATCTCAAAAGCTTTCTTTCTTGGGGACTTCCCCTCCAGCTTCGCAGACAACGAACTATGCTTTCAGCACTTAAGAAAGTACCTCCTAGACCTGACAGCCCACCCGATTTTTGCAAAATCAGGTAAAAGTAAGAGGATATATTGCCAATACAAACTAACTTGTATGATCTCATCCTAAGTGAGGTGCATTTTTCTGCCAATTGACTAATAAATTCTGATCAGTCCTTTCGTACAAGACCAGAACTTTTCGAGGATAGAAGCTGACCTGGCTCCCGCCGGTCTGAACTCAGATCATGTAGGCTTTTAAGGCTCGAACAGAGCCCCTTCTCAAGCTTCTGACTTAAGGGAGTGCCTAGTCCAACATCGAGGTCGAAATCTAAACTTTAAAATTACGCTGTTATCCCTGGGGTAACTTTTTCTTACAGATATTATACTTCCTGTTTTTTCTGTTAGGTTAAATTTATAACAGGACCGCCCCAGCCAAAAGGAAGTGCTAACAAGCAAATTTTCATAAGTTCCCAGGGTCTTATCGTCCTTCGTTTTCCAAGGGCGTTTTCACCCTAAAAGCAAGTTTTATTGAATTAAGAAGAGACAGTCAAAACCCATTTATTCCTTCATACCGGTCCTAAATTACAGGACAACTTATTACGCTACCTTAGCACGGTCAAATTACCGCGGCTCTTTACTATCTTGCAGTGAGCAGATTTCACTTGAGATGTTTCTCCTCAAGCTATGTTTTTGTTAAACAGTTGAGCTTTATTTTTGCCGAGTTCCTTTTTTTAAATTTTACATAGTATACTCTTGTTTAATATTGAAAATTTAGTAAAAATTTCTAGTTTAATACTTATGGAAACATTTTAATTAAATTTGTTAGTTGAAATATATTTACCATCTATTTACCCTCAATTTACTCAGCCAAATTTTTATTTTTTCAGTTTTTTAGGCTTTCACACCACAATTTAGATTTGAAGAAAATTTGAGAGTGGTCCGTAGAGCTTTTCCCTAGGACCTCAGTTTTGCCTGCACTACTTGCATTTTAATGGTACTCAGTTATCCCTTTACTTGGCTGACATTTCATCCCTATCTATAACTTTTTCCTAGTAATGCTACACTAGTTCTACCGTCTAAAGATAGCTCGTAAAGCTTCGGAATTACCTAGCTAGGTAGATTTTAGTCCCCCCCTGATGCAAAAGGTAGAATCTTATGGTTATAGCCAGCTTAAGTTCTTTGAAGATCTAGGTTAACTTTTTTCCTAGAAATTAATTAGTTACTTTTATTGAGTCTTCAAATGTGTGTCAAGGTAGAGGAAGAACTTCCCTTCATTCGAGCTGTTTTGAGTGACTAAATGCAACACTTCGCTGAGAAATGTTGGATTCCAATAAGATATAAGAAAAAAGAATCACACCGACAAGTCTTAAAAGCGAGCCAAACCTTGAAATCTGGTTTCATTTTGAGAAAGCCTGAGAAGTATCACAATACCGTCGAGGCATTCCTGCTAGACCTAAGAAATGTTGAGGGAAGAAGGTAAGATTAACAGAAAAAAATATTAAAAAGAAGTGGACTTTTCTAAGATCCTCTCGAAGAGAATATCCAGTAATTAAAGGGTATCAAAAAGTGAATCCCGCAAAAATTCCGAAAATTGCACCCATCCTTAAAACATAATGAAAGTGAGCTACTACATAATAAGTGTCATGAAGGACGAGATCTAGTCTACTGTTAGCCAGAACTACGCCTGTCAAGCCTCCTAGAGTGAATAGAAAAATGAAACCATAAGATCAAAGAATAGGTGTAGGTACAGAAGGGAAGGTAGAACCATACAGAGTCATTATCCAACTAAAGACTTTAATACCCGTAGGTACAGCAATTACTATAGTCGCTGCTGTAAAATAAGCCCGAGTATCCACATCTAGGCCTACTGTAAACATATGGTGTGCTCAAACAATAAAGCCCAAGAATCCAATTCTAACTAAAGCATAGACCATACCTAAATGCCCAAAAGCTGGCTTATTACAATAAGACCTAAGGATGTGCCTAATAAGGCCAAAAGCTGGCAAAATTAAAATATAAACCTCAGGATGACCAAAGAATCAAAAAAGATGTTGAAATAAAACAGGGTCGCCTCCACCTGCAGGGTCAAAAAACCTCGTATTGAAATTTCGATCTAACAGAAGTATAGTAATAGCTCCAGCCAAAACGGGGAGAGAGAGAAGTAAAAGAACCGCCGTCACTAAAACTGCT
>JBCEZV010199412.1:0-13224 GCA_039654365.1 Cataglyphis livida
TATTAGTAACGTCGGACAATTACCGCGATCAACCTAACTCAAGGAATCGCTAAGTCTAGCCGCGACACGAATCGTTACCGGACGTAGCCTCAGCTGATCGCGCGACCATGACCGAGATATCAGATTCGCTCGACGTTATCCTATACACCCGGCACGCGCCGTCGTAACTTTATAAAGTGCTACAAATAATTGTAAAAGAGAACGATCGGAAAAAATGAAGCGACTCAATTTATGTTATGAATGAATCTACTTTATTTGGCAGTTATTAAAACTCCTCAATCGCCGGCTCCCGACCCGATTCTCGGCTCCTCAGCCCTTGGTGGCGAAGACCCCAAATATTCCGTGTCTTCCCTCAGAGGCACAACAATACATGCAACAAAATTTTTTACATTTACAATATTTTGGATATTTATAGTATAAGAAAGATCTCCATCAGCCCTATCCGTGAGAATGTAATCAAAATATATTATTTATTTATTGTCTCTCCGATTATAATTTATAAACATTGAGGCATATTTTTGCTAATATATTCTTGTAAATATTAGAATACATTTTTTATTAAATGATAAATTACTTATCATTTTGGAATAAGCATTATTTTATTGTTTTCTATAATTTTATAAAAAAATGTTCTCTAATTTAATATCTTTGGAGTATTTTTCCTTGCAAAGATTGCCTTCTAAGACTATAGTCATGGCGAATGTTGCAAACTCCATAACACCTATCAGGTTGTTTCCTTTTCAAAAATTATGTTACTTGAGCTTACAGTCAGATAACAAAGCTATATGTAATTGTTTTTTAGCTACCAATTTATCGTATGTATAATTAAATGAAGCATCATACACGCGAAGTTTGATGCATCAAAGGAAACATTTCCTGTGATTACTACAATTTTCTTCAATTATTTGTAAACTTGTATCACTATGACTAACTATAATTATGTGAAAATATTCTAAATATAGCACACTATTTCGAAAAAAAAATTTTTTTTTTATGCGCGAAATAAATCCAACGAGTCATCTTTTAATTGATTTGTTAAATACAAGAATTTTTTTTACCGAAAAAGGGAAGCAAATGTATGATCTAAATATTTTTTATGTGGTGCTTTCGGGGAGGTACTGGATTATAATTGGATTAGCCACTTAGGCTTGGAAGCCGAAGACCGTTTAATTGATTTGCCAAAGATATGAAGCGGAATTTTTATATCAATAAAAGCTTTATTTGATTTTCGTAATATTGAGTCACTTCTTGCCTTTTGCTCTCCTCTACAGATGTGTGTATCGAGTTACATTGTCGCGCGAGCCTGATCACGGTTACCGTCGCGAAATCAGCTATTGTTTCTTACTCTATAATAATTCGTTTCGTGATTAGACTAGCAACTGCTCGATTGGAATCGATAACGACATTGTCCGATACAATTGATTACACTTAGTGACTATCCTTCGTAATGGTATCTTTTATTTCCTCCTTTTCGATTAATTTTTGGAGGGGATTCCTTAGCGACATGACCATAGTAGTTCGATCAAAATTCTTTGCATTTTCGGTGGTTTGTTCGTTTTTGCAATTACATAGTTTCGGCGCGTGGCTTGCTTCGTCAGCATTTCACGCTTGTAATATTATACGCCTTTCGCGATATCTAGCTATAGTCTGAAGACGTATTAAAACATATTTCTTTAAAATATTTAACATTTGAAATAAAAATAATAATTCGGTTATAGTTATTTGGGCTGTAACAATCGTCTTTAGTTATATTTTTTTTGTTGAATGACTTTATAATGCAGTCACCGTATTGCTCTTTATTTTGAAAAATAATAACAATATCAGTAAAACTTCTGTTTAGAGGAGGCAGCTCCAATGACTTTGACCTTGACATATATAGTCAAGATCACTGTCCTGAATAACAATCAAAAGGTTTTAGCCGTCATTATTTATTAAAAAGTTATTAACAAAAAAAAATTTTCAATTAAATATACAAATTATATGCGATTTTTTAATAAACGCTTAATATTTTCTTTGATATAATGAGTTCTATGTATCCTTTAAATCAATCAAATACAGTTTAAAAACAAAACAAACAAAAAACTGATCCTACTTTGTGTTGCAAAGTACATGCATGGATACAGGATGGGTTCCGCCCTCCCCTGCGGAAGGAGAGAGGGGGCTTCACTTCCAGAAGCTATAACCTAACTCAAACCAAATTTTAGTTTTAAATCAGTAATAGGTTTGGGTTAGGTTATATCTTTCGAAAGTGAAGCCCCCTCGTAGCAACAGCTAAAACCTTTTGGGAATTACTCAGGATAATGATCTTGACAACATATGTCAAAGTTAAGATCATTGGGACTACCTTCTCTAAACAGGAGTTTTATCACACTATTAGTTGTAACTATTTCCATTGGCGAAACGTTCAGTTTGAACTGTTTGCTTTCTTCCGTGCTATTTTCGCTTTCTGCAACAATTCGTCTCCTTTTTCATTTCGTTCACTTGTTCGACTACATAATTTTTTTGAATGTGTCCTGTTAGGACGATTAGACGCCGCTTGATTGAACACGTAGTATTGGATACGTTCCAATTGGACGGAAAATTATTGGCCGGCATGATTGGACACTGTACGATTGTATACCGCACTATTGCATATCGCACTATTGGATACTGCAAGATTAAGCACCACAAACTTATGTAAAACCTCACTTCGCAATAAAAAAAAAAACATTTTTTAATGCGAAAAGAGGTTCTACAACAGTGGGTAGGTTTACAACAGTGCTGGGATTTATTTACAACTTTTGGCCGGATTTCTCAACGCACTGTTCCTCCTCTTACTGCTCGCCTTAGCGATGCAACGCTCATAACTAAGAAGTGCATCATTTAGTCTCAAAAACGCGCATGTCACAAATGTAATAATGCATTATTCTAGTAGTAAAAATTTTCTATTTAATATTTTATTTTGTATTAATAATAAAAATAATTATTATTCTATTATTAATTATGTGTATGTTCTGTAACAATTTAAAATATTTGTGTTTTATTCAAAGCTCTTAACTTTCTTATTATATATCAATTTACGTAAAATTACATGTTATTTATTTCCGAAATATATATTGAAATATGAATGTAAATATAAATATATTGAAATACATCTCTTGATACATTTCGAAAAAGCAGACTCTCCTGTTGCATAAACACATATAAGAAGTATGTAATAAGAAGTATATAATAAAGAAATATATAATATTAAAAATTGTAAAAATTATGTAATTATGTATTTATGTAATTGTAAAAATTATATATGAATAAGAAGCTATAATTATAATAGAGTGATGCGCTATTATATTTGTAAGACGCACGTTGCTGAGACTAAATGACATTCTTCTTATGAGCGTCTGGCGCTGCATTGCTAAGACACAAGCAGTAAAAGGGGAAACAGTAGACGTAAGAAATCCGGCTGTGAGTTACAAGTAAGTCCCAGCACTGGTTTACAACTTTCCACGCAAAGTGAGGTTTCACATGGGTTTACAACTTTTCACGCAAAACGAGATTCAACGTAAACCAATGTGTTTAGTTTTTGATAGTAGAGTTCCCAGCAGAGTGGAACAAACTGCCTCCACACATATACTTTTTAATGCAAAGTGAAGTTCCTCATGGATTTGCGGTGCTCAATTATGCGATATTCAATCATGCCCAAATGTGCGATGTTGCACAGGTCCAATTGTGCAGTGTACGCGTCCAATTATCGTATAATGTCCAATCGGGCAGTATTCAATCGGAACGGGTTTAATAATACGTGTTGAATCGAGCGGTGTCTGATCGTTCCGTGTTCAAACGAGTGTTCATCTAATTTTTTTGCTGTTTTCTTGTTTAGCTTTTATAATAAATCTTGGATTTTTTCTATTGGCATATGTCCATTATGGTGACCAAGATAGAAGCATACATTCATTATAGAAGCGTGTTAAGAAAGGCAGCATTTGATTTCTATAAAAAATATTATTTTTATCAATGCGCAATATTTTCATGCTTTTTGAAACAGCATGATCTCATCCAAACAGCAAAAATACAATATTTTTGCTGTATAATATTTAATTGACTTTAAATTCGATAATAATATCGATGTTTTCGATTTATTTCGTACGGATTATTTTTTTAAGGATATTTTTAAAGAAGGCAATATTTTAATGGCTTCTTCTGCTTTTAAATTTGTAACCGACAAAAGACATTTGATTTTCACCAGAGCATTTTAGTCAATAAATCCGCCAAGGGAAGCATCCAAGCATAAATTTTTAGTATCGATGAATAATCCACAAAATTTAAATTTTGTATTTGCATGGCCAATTCTTTTCTTGCTACTTCTTCATTCTGGCGACCATATTTTGTGACTGCAATATTAATGAACGAAGGATATAAAATGGTTTTTACTATCGCTGCGCAAGATTTTCCATCTTGGTCGTCATAATAAACATATGCCATTGTCGGGCTCATGCAATATATGATTCCAAAAAATTAAATATCTATATTTTTCATTTGAATGATAACCATTTTTCTAATTCACTTTGCTTTCTTAACTAATTAATTTTTGCCATTTTATCGCATTTTTCAATAATTTCTCTAAATGACTAAAGTTATTGACATATATGGAAAGATCTCTTTTGTGTGTGATTGCTATGATAATCTATTTCTCACTCTCGTTTGAATTTTTTTGCTTTCCCTGTGCTTTTCATCTTAACATCAGATTCTCTGATTTTTCTACTTTTATTTGTCACTTTTTCAGGTTCTTTACAATAGACGATCCTACACATGTTTCGATTTCTGTAACTACTTGTTACGTATTATACAATTATAAGAGTTTTTCTAGCATTGTAAGAGTTTTGTTTATCAAAATTAATACGCTTTCTGCCAATTTGTTTGCATTATCGAATTTAACGATTCTGCTGAATTATTTAATAAATTTAGCAGGAAGATGTCAGAATAAGAACTTAGATACATGACATCACTTTCTATTTTTAGATTGAGAGTGTGCAATTTTAAAAATGGTTTATTTTTTTGTTTTATCAAAATTTTTTTTGCAACCACGTGTTTCATATCACTTATGTTTGCCAAAAATATAGCTAAGAATGTTCAATATATCTTTTTATAATTTCATAGTTTGATAATGTTGAGGTTACCTTTCTTCGTAGAGCGGCCACTTTTATTATTTCTTTTTGTATTTTTAAAATGTTTTGTACAAAATTTCGCACTTTTATAAAGTTATGCATTTATGACTGAATCATTTCAGCCACAGTTTTTAGCTTTTTGCTTTTTAAATTACGAAGCAAATGATTAGTGCATTCTATTTTTTTACTGTCATCATATGATCATAATATGATTTGTTATGAACAATGGTGATAAATGCTATCTATCATCATCGGCTACAACTGTTTTATAAATCAAACTATCAGATATTTCGAGGCCACATTTAAACTCTTTCGCTATATCATCGCTCTGCATCCTTGTGGAGCTTGCGCTTCGATTAAAATTTTTGTAGCATTTGTGAGTTCTTGATTCTATATTTTTCCGCTCTGCTACATTACATAGCGTGCAAAATTTGTTGCGGTCACCGATGAAGAAAGTCTTTCCCGTAACCAATTATCCGAATTAACCAGAATTCTCCAATGTCGGAAAGAGAATCATGGCAATTACCGTACATCTCTTCATCCAATTACCATTTGCTATAACTATTATATATGGAATACCGTTTATAATTGCGTTTTCTCCAATAACGAGTTGCTTTTCAACTCTTCTTCGGCAGCCATTTTCATATTTTTCACATATTTTCATTGGAAAATCATCAACTAAATTTTTTCTATATTTTACATACGTTAGCTCGGACATATAAGGAACTTTTATAGCTCTTCCAGTTGGGATGGAATCAATTTCTACTGTAACAGTTTCTGCTACAGTGGCTACATTATTGTTCAATGTTTTCGGCTCTATAGGTTCTGATCAAATGTTGGTTTTATATTTGCACATTTGACATTTAAAGAACAACTGCGTTATTAAACAGCGACAAGAATTTACGAGTTTCCGATTTTTAAATTAGCACTCTACTTCTAGTGTAAGATTATCAAACGCTATGGATTTCAGTCTACATAAAAAAAACGTTAACAATATGCCTTTAGGTAAAATTTTTTTGATACTTTTTGGAAGAAGTATTTAGAAGGATTTTGTTATGTCGATAACAAGAGTATTGTTATCATCATAATTGTTAATAGACATACCTATTTTAATCGTTGCCTCCAGATATTGCATTACTTAATTACTAGGTACCCTAGTAAAGTACTAATTTCCGAATTCATTATGTTGGGTAGAGATTCCATTGATTTATAAAAATCGATGGATTCGTTTGTATCCACAATAACTTTATGTTCTTGGAATCATTAGTCTTCTCTTTTTTTTTAACCTGTTTTAATGATTGTCGCCTGCAAAGAAAAATAAATTTATTAGTATTTTTTGAAAAATTGACAGAAAAAATCACTCAATTAAGTCATTTAATTTATCATTTTATATAATTATAAAAGAAATATTATTTCTAAAAATTAAGTACAGTGTTTTGTTCATAAATCTGTATTTAATTGAAAATTAATTATAATTAACTATAAGAAAATTAGCTACAATACAATAAATAATGTTAAAAAACATTAAATTTTATATCCACAAAAATAAACCCCGCATCTGGTGTGAAATATTTTTTACAACCAGCTCGAATATATTGTTACTAATAATAAGCTCACGAATAGCTCGTCTTTCGCACTAACTACAATAAATAAATTTTTTTATTATAACTATAGTACAAGTACAGTCTAAAAGTACAGTTATTTTTTAATTTTGGATATAAAAATATACAAAAGATTGCATTGTTATCTTTTAGAAATTATTATTTTTCCATTTGAGATTATTTATGTATAAGCAATATGTATAATTAATATATAAAAAAATATATAAAAATATTTTAAATTTTTTGCTACAAATCGTATAAATAATTAATAATAGTAAGATAATATATTTTAAAAAATTTAATAATAATAAATAGAGACATGAAATGAAATATTATATATAGTTATATATATGTAGTTTTTAGTTTCATTGCTAAATTAAAGAAAGTATTCATATAATATTAACATATTTTGAAAATTTATTTTCTTTCATTTATAAAAGCTGAATTAATTTAATAAAGATTGTATTGTAAAAGGAATGAATTAAAAACAATTAAATTTATTATTTAAAAATATCATAATTGCATACTTTATTAATAATAAATGGAATAAAAATAATTTATTAAATATAATGTTTATTTGTTTAGATTATTCTTGAAATATATTTTAAAAAATTAATAAAATATTTATAATAAAATATATTTAATTGAATACAATATTATTTTTGGTTTATTTACACTTCACCATTTGTCACTTGTGCGTAAGACATTTCACCGTTGCCATTTTATTGATTGACATTTCATCGTCCGCCATATTTTATCGTCCGCGATATTTCATCGTTCGACACTTTATCGTCTGCGACATTTTATTGTCCGACGTTTTATCATTCGCGCGACATTTCATCCAATCTATTCATGCCCAAAGTATAAGACGATATAGGATGGATTTCGCTTCGCGCAAAAAAATAAAAACTTATGCAAAATTGCATAATTATAAGCCTTGTTTCGCGTCCGAAGCACAGGACGATATGGGATGGATCTCAGTTCACGTAGAAAGTAGTGAATCCATGTAAAAAGACATAATTATAATAATTATAATTTAAAGCTCCAATAACTAAGTATATTAATTAAGAGATTATATTAAGAATATATTAATTAAGCATACTAATTAAGAGCTTGGCGCGGTACTTGATGCGCAAGTGTAAATTGTGTTAAATTTTGTTTATTGAACGTTTCGGTCCTGGATTTGGATCTTCTTCAGTCTGTAAAGATATTTTAGTATTTAATATCTATTCTGTACTCATCTATTCCAAACGTTATAAATTTAATATAATTATAGTACATGCATTGTTCATTGTATCCACAAAAAAATCCATCGGAAAATAATTTGAAACTAAAAATAAAATAATTTAAGATACCTAATGAATAAAATTTATACCGAATAAAGTGGAACAATATAACATCTAATGTTTATATTCACGTGCAACAATCTGCACGATTAACATTATACAACGTCAAATAATAATTTAAACACACGACTGTTGTGCCTTGAACTCTCGGGCTAACGGTGCCTTATTCTCAATATCGATATAGACGGTTTTATAACTTTAAACTATCCAAATAATCATCCATGGCAGAAACCATAACAAGGAACAATAGCCTGATGGATAGATATGAGACATGCGTGCTTGTAATCCTAAATTACCACGTACGTTTTTTAAAATAAGTTAATTAAAGTATGTAAATACATGTCCGACGCGGCGCGTTTATAACATAATTATAAATCTTGTATCGCGTCCAAAGCACAAGACAATATAGAAATGGACTTCGCTGAACGATAAAATGTCGCGAACTATGAAATGTCGGACGATAAAATATCGCAGACAGTAGGAATATTATGAGAGTTCTAATCCAGGTCCTCTGAGGGGGGTCAAGGGGAAGCTGCGCGGGGAACTTGTGGACACGGGGGGGTATGACGTCGCGCGGGCAGAGGACGTTCATCGCGGGAGCGGACATATTTCAAAGACGAGCGCCGATGTCCGGCTGCTATAATTTAGAAATACTATAAACAAAATAGACGTCGCATCTTTACGAACACTCGAACGTTAGAAACTTAAAACCGCGTGGACGCGAAGATAAACAGACGAATCGGATATTCGAAAGTCTACACAGCAGACGTAGGAATTTCTAAACAAAAGATAAGGAGAAGAACGACGCATTCACAGATGATCTGTAGCCAAATGGAACATATAACGAAGAACAAAGGACGTCAAAACCGCAGTATACGATTTGAGACGGTATACATCGGTCGAAAAAAGTATAGCGGAATCTGTTGTGTGCCAAGTGTTCAATATAGACATGGAACATTTTAAGCAAACTGAATGCGACCTGTTGGAGCTGTCGCACTAAATCGCTACCTTAGGCGAATATTTCGCGCGGGCGCAGCGATGCGAAGAATTTATCAAACAGCTTGAAGAAAATAGTCGTATCAAGCGTCCGCGACTCTCGAACGGAGTTCGACAATCTTTAGTGGCCAGAATCGCGTGACTCGAAGGTGTAAAGACTCGATTACAGAGACAATTTATACCTAGTGGTGGTGATTATAGTGGTAACAATAACGCGGAAAGACTCGTTTGGCGAGAGATCGATACCGCGTTCGAAAACCGCGTATTGACCAGTGTGGTGATTAACACAAACTATATCGAACCGCATCAATTTCTCGAGGACATTAAAGACATTGTGCTCGAACACGTGCAAAACGTGATAAAAAAACGTTTTAATGTGAAAGTGAATACTGTGTTCAACGGCAAGTTTGTGACAAGCACGCAAATAAAAGCATAATTACGAAAAACTGCGAACCATTTCGCACATCAGATTTATACGAGCGGTACGTTATGAAGCCTACTCTAGCATCGCTCGAAAAATTTCAAGAACGCGACAGTGGATGGGTTTTGTCGCGAATATTTGATTTAACTATAAACATAAACAAGTATAATCCAATGCGCGCGGGATGTCACGTAAAATTACCGCAAAAAATAATGAAGAAAAAAGCGATGATAAACGTGCAGTCTAATGAAAATACGTGTTTCGCGTGGTCAGTGGTCTACATTCAGCTAAATTAAAAGTGGATCGAGAATCATCATATCCACATTATACAACAATACTGAATCTCCAGGACATTGAGTTTCCAGTGACTGTTAATCAAATTAAAAAATTCGAACTTATCAACGATATCTCTATAAATGTATATTGCCTCGAGAAAAAGAACATTGTCCCGATCCGACTGAGCGAGCTAAAGAGAAATAAAATGTTGTCATGTTAGGCAACTTACTATACATGCAAGATCCATGGAACGACAACGTCGAACATTTTGTGTGGACCAAGAATTTATTCCGCTTCGTGAGCTTGCAATTGAGCAAACATAATGGTCAAAAATACATTTGCGATCGGTATGTATATCTAATAATAAAAAATGCAATATATGTAAATTATATATGAAAGAAAAATTAATTAATTATTTCTATTTTTTTACAGATGTTTACACTGTTTTGAATCCGATAAGTTGCAGTCGCATTCGGTGGACTGTAGAGAAATGAATGAGTGCGTCATCCGGTATACCGAGCGAGAAGAATAAATGGCTCGGCTTCGGCAATTATAACAGAAAGGAGCAGCTTCCATTCATTGTTTACGCTGATTTGGAGTGCGTGCTAAAGAAGACCAATAGTGATGCGATGTCTATGTACATATTTCAACATCATAAGGTATTTAGCGTTGGGTACTACATATAGTGTTTGTTTGATGAAACATTGTTCGCGTATCGCTCTTATCGCGGCGCCGATTGTATCGCATGGTTCGTCGACCAACTCGAAAAATTAGCGCACTGCGTAAAAAATATAATATCCACGATTGTCCCTATGGTAAGTCCTCTCTCGTACAAACAGTAGGAGACATTTCGCAACGCGCGTTCTCGACGCATTGTCATATTTGCGAGAAATCATTCACGTCCGACAATACACGAGTACACAGCGATCATTGCCATCTGACCGGGCGATATCGAGGTGCCGCGCATTTAAATTGCAATTTAAATTATAAGGACTTTTTTACATTCCAATAGTTTTTCATAATTTATCCGGTTACGATTCACATTTTATTATCAAGGAAATAGCTGCAGCGTTCAAAGAGAGAATCGACGTATTACCGATAATAAAAGAAAAATATATATCTTTTACAAAAAATATTAAACTTGCAGAAGAGAAATCAAAAAATCAAATAGCGTTTTATAGATTAATATGAATTTCTTTCAGCCAGTCTTGACAAATTGGCATCTTTTTTAAATAAAGACAAACTCAAAATTTTAAAATCAAAATTTCAAAATGTATAAGAAGACAATTTCAATTTATTAACACGGAAGAGCGTCTTTTCGAATGAATATATTGACTGCGTCGACAGGCTGGAAGATACGTGTTTACCACCGCGCGAAATTCATTTCACAGTTCTTTGACCGATGACATTGCATCCGAGTGCGATTACGCGCACGCCGAGACTGTCTGCAGTTCTCCATTCGAACGCTAGGTGAATACAGCAATCTATATTTAGAAACAAATGTCTTGTTATTAGCAGATATTTTTGAAAATTTTCGCGAAAGTTGCATTAAAAGTTATGGCCTCGACCCCGCGTACTACTTTACTCTCTCCGGTTACACGTGGGATGCCATGTTGAAACATACAAATATTATAAATTCGAATTACCTATTGATATCGACATGGTTATGTTTATCGAACGGGGGATATGCGGCGGTTTGAGTCAATATTTCGGCAGATACGCGCATGCTAATAACAAGTATATGCAGTCGTACGATCCATCGAAATCTTCATCGTATTTCCACGTAAACAACTTATATGGTTGGGCAATGTGTCAACCATTACCTTATAGCGAATTTCGATGGGTCA
Organism: Cataglyphis livida; assembly: GCA_039654365.1. Classification (NCBI taxonomy): domain Eukaryota; kingdom Metazoa; phylum Arthropoda; class Insecta; order Hymenoptera; family Formicidae; genus Cataglyphis; species Cataglyphis livida. The sequence continues at coordinate 11,629 of JBCEZV010199412.1, forward strand.
ATGACATCTCTGATTTTAACATTAGTACGATCGCTTCGGATTCGCCTACATATTATATTCTTGAGGTCGATCTGGAGTATCCGCAACATCTTCACGATGCGCACGCTGACCTACCGTTTTGCCCGATAAAAGTAAGCGAGAGAACAAGCTCCTTGCAACATTATATGATAAGAAGCGTTACGTAATACATTATCGCAACCTGCAGCAGTATACGTGTCATGGTCTTCGCGTCACAAAAATACATCGCGTATTGCAATTTGCTCAATCCGCATGGCTCCGCGATTACATCGAACTCAATACAAAGTTTCGAACACTCGCGAGAAATAATTTAAAAAAAATTTATATAAATTAATGAATAACGTGGTATTCGGTAAAACTATGGAAAACGTGCGCAATCACGTTGATGTAAAATTATTAACAAAGTGGGATGGACGATACGGTGCAGAGGCAATAATCGCAAAACCGAATTTTCATAGTAGAAGCGTATTTTCAGAAAATTTAGTCGCCGTTAAACTGCGCAAACTTGAAGTAAAATTCAATAAACCGATCTATGTTGGTATATGCATACTTGATATATCGAATGTGTTTGTACGAATTTCACCATGAATACATGTTACCATTAAATCGCGACAATTGTAAAGTCTTGTACACCGATACAGATAGTTTAATTTATTACATTAAATGCGACGATATATATGAAAATATGAAACACGATATCAAGATTCAATACGAGCAATCCGGCTAACAATGCATATGATATACCGCTTGTAAATAAAAAAGTACTGGGTTTAATGAAAGATGAAAATAATGGTGATCATGACTGAATTCGTTGGCCTTAGAACAAAAATGTACGCATTGCGAGTAGATGATAAAAAGGATACGAAAAAGGTTAAAGGCGTCAAGAATAACGTCCTTGCGAGAACGATAACGTTTGACGATTACACACGATGTTTAAACGAAGAGATTGAAGACACGTCAACAATCGTGTATTAGGTTAAAATTATACGAAGTATATACCATCCGCGAGACAAAAATTGAGTCCATACGATGACAAGCGATATATTTCGAAACCGACACATTACCATGGGGACATTATGAAATACCCTTATAATGTATGTAATGTAATACAATGTAGCGTAATGTAATGTAACGTATTATAATACATGTATGTATGTGTGTATGTATCGACTTATCGATAGGAAAACAAGAAATATATATATCTATTCTTTCTCTTTTATATTTTTTACGTGCCATCTTATATTATTTTATATTATATTTTTATATATTTTAGATTATTATTACGTCCCTTTGTTATTAGAGAAAAAAGAAAATAAAATAAAATAATATAATATTATAAATGAAAGTTATAAATTTAATTTTGGGTCACTCTGCTTACACCGAGTTTACCCTGGATTCCCGTGTGGGGATATGCCAAGGCAAGGCCCGCATCAGTTTCTTTGTCCGAGCGTCCGACTCACGACTGCATTCCTGAGCCTTATCTTATCGAGCGAATGGATAATGTTAGCGAAAAGTTGAGTGGACGCGCGCGTGAGCGTGCCGTGGAAAAGGCTTGGCGCGAGATGCGACGGACACCGG
>JBCEZV010199702.1:0-13121 GCA_039654365.1 Cataglyphis livida
ATTGCGCATTCCCGGCTGGCCCGGCGTTATCGACTCTGGATCGCGATGTTCCCGAATCAGACTGGCGCGAAGCCTCGCGTAAATAGGACGTGTTTTGTGGCGGATTTGTATCCCGAAAGAAAGTTACGGACGAGAGCAAGCGAGCATATCGAGGCGGCGAAGTTGGTGCGATCGAGGCGGCTTCGGGAGACGAACAACCTGCGGACGGCAACTCCAGACCAGCGGACGGCCGGACACCAAGGCAGAGAATTTCGTCAGGTGAGATCATCCCGCTGTGTATTAGCCACGCGTGTTCACGATATCGGGAGCGCGTCGTGCTGCCGTCGCGGTCGTGATTTAGTGTGGTATTCGCGTCCAAGCACCGCTCGGAAATTTCGAGATTAGTGTATCGTTAGGGCAGAATTGTATTGGTGACACGGCCCCGTCGACAAGCGATGCGAGCCCCGAAGTGTCTCGAGGGTTGGACTCCGATAGTATTGCGCGTATTCTGGTAGTATTCGATATTGTCTCTCTGGAGATCGCGGACCGGGAAATATTGCGTAGTATTATAGTCGCGCTATTACTCGCCCGTCTAGTGTCTAAGTCGTGTATGTGTGAGAGTGTTTTGCGATCCGGTAGTTTTTTTTGTCAGACGTTGAGTGTGAGTGTGTTTCGTGCGAATATTGCGGTCAATTCTTTTCTTTGTCATATTATATGCGTCAGGACGAATGAGAGTTGGAGTGATTTCGCGGAGAGTGCGAAATACCGTTCAAGCGTTGCGAGCTAAATCGACGCGGTGCATGCTAAGGGTGCACTTAGTATTCGGGAGGCCGGTAGTATTCGTAGGGCATGTAATACAAAATAGCGAGCGAAATCTTGTCTATCCACGCGATGCGTGATAATCGACCCGATCTAACTGTGCTCGGGCTTAGGCCCGATCGGCTCTAATTTTACGACCATCTTACGCGGCGTTCGGGCGTCTCTAACACCCAGATTCGCTTCCGCGAATTTCGGTACACGGAACATATCCCAGCTTATATTTGTTTACCATTCGGACTTATCATTTCAAAATTAATAAAGTTGTTGACTGTGTGTTATAATTGACGAAGTTAATTTCTTTGGCGCGTGTTTGTCGCCCTAAGTGTATCGCCTCTTGCGTTCATATAGCGTTCGTTCAACAACCGCCCTGCCCCTCTACCGTTAGGTGAGCTAGCCAGCGACAAAATCGAATGCCGTCTTCGCGTCTTTTTCGCGTATTTGTCGGATTGATACGTGCAAGACTGTATCTGGCGCCCAACTTAAATTTTCGCGAATTTTTCGGTTTTGTCACGGCACGCGCGGAACATCTTCCATCCCGTTCCCTTCCGGCGTGTAATCCCTGTTCCGTTCCTTGCGTTTTTTTTTGACGACGATCCACCCCTTTTCCCGTATCTTCCGACCGGCGAATCGTACTCCCGTTCGCCGACGCCCTCGAACAGCCGCGCAACGGAGAGATCTCGAAGGCGTAAGAGCGCCGGGAAAGGTAAAGTCGTCGCAAAATTTACTGCCATTATTAAAAACATAGTTAATATAACTAATTGAAAACCTAGTTAATATAACTAATTAAAAACCTAGTTAATATAACTAATTGTAAGTATAATATAAATTAGCATTAAATAAATATAAATAAGTTTTATAAATTTTCAATACTGGGAGTAAATTTTGGAGCACAGATTTTTTCTCAAAAGAATCAACAAAAAATTGTTTTGTTTATTTAGTTACCATTTGTTCATTTGAAAATATTTTCTGAAAAACGAGCCTTGTTCGTAGAACAACTACATTTTTACAAAGTCTGTAGAATAACTACATTTTTACAAAGTTTCCTGCATTTTGGACAATTTTAAGCTTTATATTCGAATTTAGAATAAGTTTAAAATAATTTATTATAATAAAATAATATACAGATAGATCAATTTTTTTCCTATATTTCCGTTACAAATAAATTTTCGTCTTATTTCAACTATTCTTTGGCACGTTCTATTCAGTTACATATACAAGCAAATAATAAACCTTTAATTTAATGTTGAATTTACACCGTAAAAAATATGTGTATATAAGAATATATAAGAATATGAGATATATCCTTTTATAGTTATTCTATTTTGTTTAAAATTCTTTATATATAATCTGTATGGCTTATAATTAATATGCAGTAATATATAAAATATGTCAGTTATACGCTAAATTATATTTATGTTATTCGTAAATATTACTATTGCTCACATTATTATAAAAGCAAAACGCATATTATTCCTTAAATTACATGTCATATATAATTCGATTATATATACATAACACATCATTCAATAAGTCTCCGGTCTAACTAAGAAATTTCTGCACTAAATCGATCCAATAATGCCATGTAATATTCACTATTGATAGTTTTGCCTTTCTCAAGGTAGTCGATGAACAAAATTCCATGCGCGTCCCAAAATACGGATGCCATAATCTTACCATTCGACTTTTGAATTTTTGGTTGCTTTGGATGACTTTCACCAGCTGCTTGTCCACTCAGCGTGTAGTGGTGGATCCATGTTTCATCCATTGTCACATACCGACGCAAGAAATCCTTTTTATTTCGCTTGAACAGCTCCAAACAGCACTCTGAATCGTCCGGAGCAAACGCGGCAAACATATAAAACTGGGGTCACTAAAACGACTGTAACCTCTAAACTAACGGTCAGAACGCCATGAAATTTTGACACTGTACTGTTTGAAGGTTAGTACTACCTGGAAATCACGTGGTCTGTCAACAATGTTGCCATATATGTGTCAGACCGGGGACTTATTGAGTGATGTGTTATATTAATAATCATAAAATAAGTAACTTATATATAATATCAGAAGATAAAAATTTGATAATGTTCAATATTAAAATACAATAGAAAAGTTTATATAATCGATATAAAAATCTCTCGTACACATTTAATATTCAGAAAATCTAAAATTTAAATAAAACAATAATATATAATTAAAATTTGTTTAAATCACAAATTATTGCATTGTAATATTTAAACTTTGTAAAAATAAATAAAAAATTTATATATATAAAAAAGATTTAAAGTATTATCTATGCAAATAATATTTAACAAGGTATATATACTTTTATATATACTATAATCGCAATAGTATAGTTTAATTAAAGAAAATAAATGACAGTGATTAGACATAGTTAATTGAAGGGGGATCATGTAATAATCTTAATAAAAATTATATATTAATTTTTATAAGGCATAACTTTTTAAGAGTATCCAGAAAAAGTGTATGAAAACCATTCGTATATGAAACAAAATATAATTTTTAATAATATATTTTTAAATAATATTATATAAATGCAAAAAATATTAATTATTGACAAAATTTAATGTTTGAACATCTGTTAAATTATAAAATAATTTATATAATTATCTTTATTATATAGAGATAGAAACATTTTTGTCGATTGTATAAGCATGCTATTAAATTTAAGAATTAGAGTAAAAATAAATTAATGTCGATTGTATAAGCATGCTATTAAATTTAAGAATTAGAGTAAAAATAAATTAATGTCTAATAAGTTACTGTCTATATGATCTATTTATATTCGTATTTGAAATCTAATAAAAATTTTGAAGGAGCATCCTAACATAACAAGTAATATATAATACTAGAAAAAATTGATTTATTCTCTTTCAAACAACTTATACGACTTATAAAATACAATGCTAACTTTCATATACGAATCTACATAGAAAAAAAATATATGTGTATATATCTCTTCTCTCTTAAAGAATATTCTCTATAGCGTGAAATGCTTTCTCCAAAATATATAATCGATTACATATCTGCGCATTTCTATTGTCTTAAATACTTTTACGTAATCATTAAATGATGAAAAATTTTCAATATCTCTTATTTATATGTAAATAATTTCTCATCGCTACATATCGTACTTTTCTTTTGTTTCTAGTTTTATTAAAGAACAGTGTTGCTTCAGTCATCTTTGGTAGAAGCATGTGTGCATACTATTTTTCGCAGAACTCTATTTCAATACAGAAGATAACATAAGATCTTATCCAAATAAGACGCGTCTGTTTCCTGAGTTGATATACAACCACATTTCAATCTTTGCCATTTTGCTAGTTCATCTCTCACAGTGATTGCCAGTGTCTCATAGCAAGTAAGACAGCCATCTTTATAATAATAAGGTGTATAAGTCTAATATAAAATAAAAATTAAAAACTAAAAATGCAGATTATTTTATATACAGTATTACAAATAGATTTCCTCTCGTAATCAGTGCTTTTTGATGGGAAAATGTGAAGGGAAGAAGACATACCCTTCTTTTCCAATTTAAACATTCTATGTTTTCAAATACAACATAAACTGCAAAATAGAATTTTATTAAATCAATTTTCATTATTCTCAAATATATAAATTAAATTGCGAAAAAAGTATTTGGTCGAATATTGCAGTGAAAACTAAATCAAAATAATAAATTGAACTTAAATTTATATTTAATCTTCATATAAATTTATGTTTAAATTTATCTTTAATCAATTTGCTTATGTGTGCCATCGTGGTGCAAAGAGCTGTGTATTTGCTTTCTATGTCACAAAGGTCTCAAGTTCAAATCCAGCCCGAGTTATAAAAGTATCGTAGGATTCGCGATCGTCACCTCTCGGCAGGCAATGGCAAACCTACTGAGAGTATTTTGCCAAGAGCACCCCTTTAATTAAACCGTTTGGAACCAGCGTTAAATTGTAGATCCTATATGCCTGCGGGACGCGCACACCGTGGATATATATTGAAGGGGTCTCCACGCTTTAAAATGGGAAAATGTGTAGGGAGGAAGAAATACCTTTCTTTTCCAATTTAAACATTTTATATTTTCAAATACAACATAAACTGCAAAATAGAATTTTATTAAATCAATTTTTATTTTTCTCAAATATATAAATTAAATTGCGAAAAAAGTATTTGGTCGAATGTTGCAATGAAAACTAAATCAAAATAATAAATTGAACTTAAAATTATATTTAATCTTAATATAAATTTATATTTAAACTTATATTTAATCAAATCCTAATGATTTGCTTAATAAAATCTATCTAAATCAAATTTAGAAAACAAAATAATTAAAACAACTAACTTAAGTACTAACTCTAGTTTACTTAACTGAATTTAATTTATTTTCTCGCAACAGATTGATTATATCGATACTAAGTTAACAGAAAAATCTGTTATTTCTCCGAAATTTCGCCTGTCCTTCCAACCTTTTTTTTTACGTTATACAATTTAGTTTCTATTTTTTTTACGTTATACAATTTAGTTTCTTTTCTTCAATTTCTTCGATATTTAATAGTTCTAGATTTAAAATAATTATTAAGGAGAATTGTTTTAAAAATCGTACAAATATAATTATCATCATTTTCAATTTTGTTATTTGTAAAAAAAGAAAATATATATCATTTTCTTTTAAGCAAATCTGACTTTTCAATTTTTTCCTTTTTTTCTTTAATAAGCTATCACTAGTAAAAATAATAGATGCTTATATTATTATATTTGCACGTATGCCACGATTCTCTAATACATTAATTTAATGTATTCATAGCGCAATGAGTTTTCTTAGGCACATTCACCATCTATACAGTCATAATAAATATTCGCTAAACTTTTCTTAGTGTTGGCTCATCGATCGTTACCGTGATTTCATTAAGATTATCGATTGCGAGAAGTGACGGTGAAAGAAATTTTTAACGAGAGCCTGTAATAAGTTGAAGTAACTTGTCGTATAAGCTATAATACACTTAAGACGTTCTCGCATTATAATCACAGACAACCCCGCTTAACGTAATAAAATTCTCATCATTTTACTTCTCTCTCGATAGTGGTATTAAAAATAAAATTAAAATTTTGTACATATTTTGAGTAAACACTCTCTCGGAGAAATATCGACTTTAGTAATACAATATTGTTTTACATCTTTTTTATATTAGATATTTTAATATCACAAAAAAGGGGTTGTATAATCATCATTTACATAAATAAACGTTAATCTAAGATAATAGGAGATGGCTTACAATTATAATTAGTTTCATATAAAAGTTTATATAATCGATAGGCATATGATATTTTCTAAGATCTTGTGAGAATAGGAATGATGCGATGTTTGCGTCTTGTACGAATGCCAAAGGCAAATGTGTTACATGTGTAAAATGGATAGGAAACGATAAAAACTTATTAGAGCACAAATAGAAAAAAACTATTTGACTATAATAGTGGGAGGGCGTTTGGGCCGCTAACTGGCTTTATGTCTTCTGTGAACGCTCATTTCGTCCTGCGCAATTTGCGAGAGTGATTCATACGATTCGGAAATATCAGAACTGACATCTCCGTTTGTGCTTACTTGTTCTACTAATTTGCGTTTTCGTGATCGCGTCATTGATCCATTACTACTGCAGCAACTATTTTCGCTATCGACGTCGCGTCAATATTACACGACCCAAAAACTCGAAATTGTGGTTAATATACTTCATAGTCCGCTTCTAGAGAAGTGAGCACGTCGGAAAGTTAGAATTATCTTTTCAGAGGATGATGAAATCAGGTACTTCTTGATTGCTTCCTCGCTGAAATCGAAGACGCTTAGGTGATGCGATTCGCCAAGTGAGATGGATTTGCTCGAAAAGATGAATTGCAGGAAAGCATAAAATAGAGAATAGTGCCTAAGGACCACATGTCGCAGCTCTCATCGCATCCTTGCTTGACTGTGATCTCGGGAGCGTCGTACGGAAACGTGCAATAGGGCCTGGGCAACAGCTCGCAGTTATTCTTCATCCGGGTAAAACCAAAATCTACTATTTTTACCGGCGAATCCTCCCTATTATTTACAAAAACAATATTCTCCGACTTCAAATCGTGATGTATTACGCCGCTTTCGTGCATATGTTGCATCGCGGACAACAGTTGCCGCATTATTTCCTTCGCTTTTAATTCCGGAAATGGTCGCTGTCGTTGCGATAATTCTCCTCTTGTGAGCAATTTCATTATATATGTGTGAGGCCGATCGTGATGAACTTCTATCAGCTTCACTACGTTCGCGTGACGCTGGCAAGCGCGTAGCAAGTTCTCCTCGCGGCTGCTGTTTATTTTCTTGCTGATAATCTTCACGGCGTACTCCTGCTGGGTACTGCGATGTCGACATTGCAGACAAATCGAGAAGCTACTGTCGCCCAAAAACAGCATTCCTTGATCTAGCTCATACGTCTGGAAGAACGTGCACTTCTCGAAACGCATGCTGTACAGATCGGATAGCGAAGGCTGCTGCTTGTCGTTGAAGATGCCTCTGCTCACCTTATCGTTAATAGATAAGATGGAAGTCGCAAAGTACGAATAGTTCTACAAAATTACCTACTTTGAAAAATCTATCGATTGCCGCATTTTTTAATTTTATTTCACATTGTTATTGAAAAATCTCGCGAGAAAAATGTAAGAGTTTAACATTCTATCCCTTTTCAATAAGCTACCATCAAATAATTACAATTGCTCGACAAAAGATTGTCTCAATCGGGAAATTTGATTTTAATGCAATTACTTTAACGTTAAACAAATTGATAAAATATGTAATTGTTGCGATATGCATACACATCTATTTGAAATAGTAACGGAAATAGAATCAAGGGAACTTACGCTGAAATGCCAGTCAATTTTGTTATCATCAATGATCGGAGGGGTCGTTTAAGTGACGGGCACTTTTGTAAACTCGTCCAAGAAATTGCTGATCTCCGATTCATGCGCTATCAATGGAACAATCGGCGGTTTAATTTGTTTCTTTTCTAAAGTTTCCCAAGTGAAATCCGGTGCTGCATGAAGAAAGAATGATCTTTGAAATCCTTGGCATTGTCTAGTTCACCGCCCATCCTTCTTCGCGGATCTTTAATGAGCAAACGCGTGATGAAATCCTACACAGTATCACTCAGATAAATTGGCTTCAATGGTGGGTCGCTCGTCAGATCCTCTTCGAAATTTCCTGCTGATTGTTTTTGCCATCCAGCGAGAAAGGTGACGAGCCGGTCAGCAATTTGTATGTTAGCCCACGCTCCACCAATCGACAGCCTGAGTGATAATATTTTGATAACATTATTTTATTGTTTTATAAATTAAAATTGAATATTATAATTGAAATAAAAGAATTAGAATGAATATACCTATAATAATATAAATACAAGATGTTTCTAAATAAATGCAAAAAATTTTATGAAATTATTATTTACTAAATTTAATTAAACATATATTTCTATATTCCTCTCTGAGTTACATTCCTCCAAAGGTAGAATCTGATGTGCAAAATAGTTCATAGTTTTTCGTATTTATGCTTTTAATTGCGCACTTGTCACCAGTCACAAATTCGCCGTTGAACACAGTATTTACTTACACATTAAAATGTTTTCTTATCACGTTTTGCACGTTGTGTTCAAGCATATCTTTGATATCCTCGAAAAATTGACGCGGTTCGATATAGTCTGTGTTAATCACTGCACCGGTCAATACGCGATTTTCGCATGCGGTATCGATCTCTCGCCAAACGAGTCTTTCCGCGTTATTGTTACCACTGTAATTACCATCACTAGGTATAAACTATCTTTGTAATCGAATTTTTACACTTTCGAGTCGCGCGATTCTGGCAACCAAAGATTGTCTCTTTCTAATCGAGAGTCGCAGACTTGAAACGACTGCTTTCTTCGAGCTATTCGATAAATTCTTCGCACCGCTGCGCCCACGCGAAATATTCGCCTAAGGTAGCGACTTGATGCGACAGCTCCAACAGATCGCGTTCAGTTTGTTCGATGTTTTCGATGTTTTTTCTTTTTTTTTATTATGTGCAAATTGGGCATATATTACATGGAAAGCTCTGATACAATGGATTCCTACAATTGGAACAGAATTGACAATCTATTGCATCATGTAAATCAATCACATGCCTTCGAATTGCATACATGTATCCAAAATCAGTGTCTGATACAGCAATCATGCACGAAGTGCACGACATAAGACAATAAAGCACTACCTGTAGAATAACATAAGCAGATGGTACAACACTTTGTATGTTCGTTTAACGCAATGATTTCCGAATGAGACACTACTATGTCAACTATTTCCGGAAGGTCCTCACTTTGATCACTAATTGTAATTACTGTCATCCGACAATGCGTGATCTTCATCAGACTCGTCTAATATGGCTTCAAAATTATTATTTTCCATTTTTTGACTCAAGCAACACTTTCTGACACGATACAATAACTGCTACATTTTTTCAACCGATCTATACGCTTTCAAATCATATACTGCGACTTTTTTGACATCCTTCGTTCTTTATTCATAGTTTATATTATTTATAAATTATAGCAGCCGGATATCAGCGTTCGCTTCAGCCACACCATATCCTTCCCCCTCCCCCTCCCTTCCCTCATATAGCCCAAAATCCGTTCAGATGTCAAAATGCTATTTGTTTATAATTTTTAGAAATTTATATATCCACTTATCATTGACACCCGCCTTTTCGCGCCGATTTTAGAAATCCATATATCCGCATATAATCAATTCCTGCCTTTTCGCGCCGATTATAAACAAAACATGTCTGGACGCTATAAGTATCCCCTGCCTGCGCAATGTCAGACTCCCCGTGTCAACAAGTTCCCCGCGCGGCTTCGAACACACTCTCAGATGATATGAGTTGGAACTGGTCCTTATCCCTTACTCTCTGCCATAAAAAGATACAATAATTAGTCTTGTAGATTTGTAGTTTTTTTTTCATCCCATCTTCCATCAAAAAAATTTTAAACTCATTATTGACATTCTATTAAAAAATAATTATCTTCTCAAATTTATATTTGATATTATTAATTTGAGACTAATATCTTTTACATCGAAATGATATCAAAAGAGTGGATAACTCTGACTTTGATTCAAGACTGTTTTTTCTATTACCTTATATTAAATCAAGAAATCTATCTAAGAAATTTAAACTCCCATTACGAGAAACGCCGACCTTTTCTTAGTTTACACCGTTCTTGACAATCTCAAAGGCCCTTTATTAAAGGATATAAAGATCTTTTAAAGGGCACAAAAACATCTTTCACATTCATATTCTAATAACGTGGTGTATAAAATTAATTGTGTTGATTGTGAAGCATCACGTCGGTCAAGTAAAGAAATTTTGAATAAGAATTGCAGAACATCGCAATCACATCACTAGATCCTGTCCACAGTTCCTGATCACAAAATCAAAAACCATGATTTTAACTGGGATAATATACAAATTTTAGATAACGAGCCTTGTTACTATAATAGACTTACATTGAAGATGCTATAAAAAAAACAGAAATGTAATCTAATCCTCCAGAACGACACAGAATTGTTAAATCTTTCCCATTTTCCGATAATCAAGAAATTAAAAAAGCAATAATTTGAATGTTTAAGGCCGTATTTGTCTTCCTATTTTATACTTTATACCTTGTTTATCTTAACTTTAATTATTGTTTAGTTTTTTGCAGCAGTCTTAGACACGTAAGATGACGGTCTGTGCTATCGAGCATTTTGATCTTCTCTCTATCAATAAGTTTCAATTATTTATTGTTATTCGCGGCATTTTTCACCACCTTTTTAAATAATTTCTAGAAGTTCCATGATTTATTATCATTACCCGTAAGTGTTTGAAACAACTATATAGTGGACAATGCATTTCCTTGGGAGGCCGTTAGAAGAATTTTGATTATTGTAACGATTAACCATCTAGACATTTATATTTTACTCTTGAACTATTTTTTGAAGAATATTTTGAATTTTCGACCACTACTCATTACTTCATATATTATTATATTATTAAATGTTTTTTTCTTTACACTGAAGATAGTCCAGATTGGGATAAAAATGTTTCTTAAATTATTATCTAATTGTATTTTCATTTTTTTTACTTTTATTTTTGTAATGTATTTGTACTTTTATTTTTCTGATTTTTATTTTTGTAATTTTTATTATTTATATTATGTATAATTTAATTAATTTATTTATTTCTAATTAAATGTTTGTGTTATTGTCAATGCAAGAAAATTTTTTTTTATAAGAAATAAGATACTAGTTATTTGCTTCTTCAGCTCAGTAATAGAATTGTTGTATTGCAGTAAATGGTTTTATCATTTTCGCAACAAGTTCTATAGCATAGATCCACAGATGTCTATACTAATCCGGCGACCTACAGCTCTCTTCACAAAGTTAGCGATCTAATAATAGTGTAGACATCTGTACATAGAAATGTTTCTATTAAAAAATGCAATATCATGCTAAGTAGTAGGGGTAACAGTTACTACTGCAGTTACTGCCGAGATATAATCCAGATTGTTTACAACATTGAAAGGTTGCGTGCGATATTAAAATATTATATATATTCTATTATATATTATATAATGACATTAATAATACATTGAAAAACTTGGCTACTCTCAATTCTGAGAATGAAACAACAATAGTTGAAGCAAACATAAAAGAAAATCCGAATAAATATAAATTAGTGCTATTGTTAAGAAGTATGTACGATAAAAATTTTTTTTTCATAATGATTTCGATACATGGACTATAGAACAAGATCACTAGATAAACAATAATCTTTCCAAATTCTATCCAAATGTGCCGGAGATTTTGCTGGAATATATACCGGCTTCTTTTCATCAACTTGATTTTGATCGGTCATCAGTGAATGTGCCTGAATGGTTGGACATAGATAAGTATCGTAGAGGACAAAAATTTGCGAGAATTATGCTTCAGTTATAATTACTAAATTATTGAGCATTATTCACGTTTATACATTAAACGATGGGTTAAAACCAATTATTATAGGAGGACATGGTCACACGCCATTTTTAGGATTTCAAAGGTATTTTTCTAAAACATCATCTATAATAGCTATTAAATATTATTTATAATATTATAGCAAATATACAATAAAATATTAATTATTTCAAACAATTCTAAATTGTTTGCAAGATTCGAATGCGATAGATACGTTTCGACTAATATAATCACTCGTATATAATGTGCAAAAATAAAAACTTTTTGAAAAGCTATGAGAAATATTCTAGAGGATTAACTCTAATAATTTTCTATTTTATGGTAATTATACAACAGATTAAACTATAGCTTATAACATTTATTATCTTGCAACATTTATCTAAAAAGAATATATTATTTTCATTAATTGTGTATGAATATATTTGCATTTAACGTAACACTTTCTATATGTGTTTGTGTACCAAAAAGAATAATATCAATAATATCTATTCTATATGTGTTTTTGTATCAACAAAAATGCAATAATATAATTTTTATAATATTATATATACAGGGTGTCCGACAAGTAGTAAGTGATCATTCGAATGGATTGAATCAAACTGAGTCGAAAAATCCTGAAGCATTTTATTGTATAATGCTTAATAAAGGAGTTATTATTGAGTAAAATCTAGCTAATTATCGCCGACCTTTAGTCGGATGTACATCATGAGCTGCCGCCGTTACAGCAGCGCATCACACTCAAACGCATGGCTCACTGATGTGTATCCGTTTAAAGGTCAGCGATAGTTAATTAGATTTTACTCAATAACAACTTCTTTATTAAGCGTTATATAAAAACAAATAAGACGAAACTCAAGTGACGGCGCACATAGACTATCGTCAAGCTTCAACATCGAGCGTTGCGGCACCTTATTTATCATTTCTAGTATACGAAACACATCGAGCGTAGCTCTTTTCATTTCCGGAAATTCTTTTCCCCTTTGAGATATCCCCTCTGTCGTGAGAATCCCTCCATTTAGAGACATTCTCTATGTGGCTTTGAACTCTTCTCGGTGAGACTTTTCTAACATCACCCCAACCACCTTCCCTGTGCTGCCTGAATTAAAAGTTGCAACAGACGGACAGACAGAGCGGAGATATAAGATTCACATATATGCTTCCCATACTGAAAGCTATGCTCGATGTTGAAGCCTAAAAATGATTAGATTTTTCGACTCAGTTTGACCCAATCTGCCTCCATCTTTTGGTTGGTCACTTACTTGTCGGACTCCCTGTATATA